>JARHVA010010840.1:0-87500 GCA_037957365.1 Torreya grandis
AAACTATGGATTCCTTAATATGTTTTGTCATTCTTTCATCCTATTTACAATTGGAAAGCTTCTTCTTGTAGGGCATGTGAGGTATTTTAGTATATGTCAAGGATTGAGTTGTTATTTTCATTATTTCCCTCATAGGCCTCTTGTCTAGTCCTCCTAACTTTGTACATTCATCCATAACCTCACAATGTAATATTGATGTGAGAAGATGAAGATTGGAGAAGTGTATGTTTAGTTTGTCCTTTAATTTCTAGTGTAATATGAATATGGTTGGATTTCATCATGTTATTTGGTGTATCATCTCCCTTGGGTTAGTTTTATTTTAGTTATCCTTTTCCTTTTTCACCTCCAATATATAGTTATAGTTGTGATCTAAAGTGGTACATCAAGGGAGCTATATTTATCTAGATATTCACCTCATCCTTAGGTTACCCACAAGCCTAGAGGTGTTTCCATTGTACCACTTAGATGAGGATATATTTTACATCTCCTCAAAGGATTAAAATACAAGTGACAATAGTCTCTATTTAGTATAAAATCTTTAATACTTGGGTGTACCACCATGAAAATGATCTTATTATTGGAGACCATGTGCCTTAATTTCTTCAAACCTCTCACTAATTCAAGCACATGTTTCTCTACAAATATATACCTCTCCTCATACCATTCTAAGGAATGACTAAATAAATTAATAGTTTATTCCAAACCTCATTCTTTTTTATACATAAACATGGTAGAGATTTCATCCAACATAGAGAAGGCATACAAGTAGAATTCTTTGTTGAAATTAGGATTAAGAAGTGTAGGGGCATGAGAGATGGCCTCCTTGATGGACCCAAAAATCATCTTACCTTATTTTTTCCATGTAAACTCCATGAATTTTTTTAACATGTGAGTAAGAGGCTTGATTAGCTCTGCAAAGCCTAGGATAAACCTTCTTATAAAATTAATATTTCCTAAGAAACTCTATAGACCCTTCTTGTGCTTGGGAAAGGGTAAGTATAAGATGGACCTAACTATTTCAAGATCTATGTAAATACCATCCTTGGACACTACATGGCATAATAACCTACCCTCATGAACACCAAATATACATTTTTTAGGATTCAATGACATACCAAATTGTTTGAATATTTTAAATACTAACCTCAAGTGAGTAATGTGATTAGTCGGGTCCTTTGAGTAAATATTTATGTCATCTAGGTATATGAGCACCATTTCATTGATCAAACCTTCAAAAAAAACATCCATTTCCCTCTAAAAATTTTCTCCAACATTAGATAGTCCAAAGGGAATTAACATATATGCATAAGTGCCCCAATTTATGGTGAAGTTAGTCTTATGCATATCTTCTTCTTTATCCATAATTTGATTATAACCAAAGTAGCCATCAAAAAATGAGAATTTTCCACCTTTTGAAGAATTTGATCCATTCAGGGCAATGGGTAATGGTCTTTTAGGGACACTTTATTGAGGTCCCTAAAGTTAACATATAGTCATATTTCCCCATTATTATTCCTCACTAGCACAAGGTTTTCCACCCATGAGGAATGTTTCATGGGTAATATTATCTTTGATTCAAACAACTTAAATATCTCCCTTCTCATTAACTCCTCTACTTTTGGGTTGACAAGCTTTTATTTTTGCCTAATTGGTTTTGCATTACTCTCTAGTTTAGTGGTATGTTATGCAAGTTTGGGATAAAAACCCTTACAATCCTTGTATTCCCATACAAATACATTAAATAAATCTTGTTATAAATCAACAAATACATCTCTCTTTTCTATTGTGTCAATCTTTCCTAACTTCAACAATTTATCTTTGAAGATCTTTATCCTTTTATAATGTTCCTCCTTGGCTGAGATATATGGCTTACCTCTTTTTACTTGGTAATTTTCATTGAAGATGATTTCCAATGTCACAATCCCCTTATTCATCTTGGTAGACCTCAAATGCACTATTTGATCATCATACTAATGTTAGAATTTGCTTTGATTCTTATGGAAAAATTCTACCTCCTACATCAAAAAACATTTAAATTGATCATCAATATTAAACACCTACCAACTCACCTCATTATTAGGTACATCTAGCTTGCATATGACCTTAATCTTGTCTTGGATTTTTTTACCTTTGACTCCTTCTACAACCTCATATCGATCTCTAATGGATGTAAGCCTATCTGCATGTTGATTTGCCTCTCTTGGTATGGATTGTATATTGAATGCCAAGAATTCCTCTATGAGATCCCATACACAATGATTTTAAGCTTTCAAATAATTATTATTAACTACACTTATGCCTCTTACTTGTTACACAATCAGCTCTCTATCACCCTTGACTTGAAGAAGTTTGACACCTCTTCTTCTTGTCTCTTGTAAACCATGTAAAAGAGTCTCATATTAACCTATGTTTGAAGTACAACTAAATTAAAATCTTGTAGCTAAATAGTACTTTGGATCTGAGGGTGAAACTAACATGGATCCAAATCTACTACCATTCTTTTACCTTGACCCATCAAAGAATAAATTCCATATACCATCTTCCTCTTGAGTGGTGTTAGTTAGGCAAGGTATAACAGCACCTTCCTCATGCATACAATACACCCCTAAGCTTGCTTCTTAAATATTAGTGTAGGGATCAAATCATTAATTATAATTTTCCCATTAATCCAAGTATAGATTTGAAATGCCTTCAATATGGTCATGATGCTCTTTCTCACTAGAATTTTCATCCTCATATAATATATTATAGTTAACATTTGTAAGGTTAGGCAAGTAGGCCTCTAGATGGAACCTAGAGATAGGTTCTGACCTAATAGTGACCCTAGTCCCATATCTAGTTCTAAAAACCATGTATGACCAATCAAAGGAAAAATAGCCCCCATTTTTGTATTAAATTCCCTAGATAGGCATATGGAAAAATATGGGGGTATGTCTACAACCATTACATCCTGAGTGATGACAGAATTTGGGCAAGCTACCAATGTGATCTTAAGATCTTTCAATATACCTACTATTTTTGTGGGGGAACCATCCAATTAGAGAATACATTTTTAATTAAGAACATAATTAAGCTCAAGCTTATCTACTATGGATTTAGGCATAACTAAGGTTGAATCCCTTGAATCTATCATACAATTGTGCACTAAGTAGTCCCCTATGATTATTAACAAATATAATGGAGGGAGTTTGACAACCTTAGGGGGATTAATAACATTATGAACTTGAACTTGACTAGGATCTTGACTAGGAACTTGAATTTGACTAAGCTAGCTACTATTTATAAAAATAGTGTTCACCTTATTATCTACCTTGTTCACATGAGAAAGCTTGGAGAGATCTTGTTGTAGGCTCTCTTTCTATCTTAGAATAGATAGATCATCATACATAGACATAATGACATTATCCTTATTCATATGATCCATAATATTGAAAGGAAGACTAGTACCTTTGAACTACACCTTAGAAGTAGAAGTATCACTTGGCACATGAGTGACATGAGGAACAAATTAAGACTTTTTCTATTGTCCATGATGTTGAGATATTTGTTGATTTTTAGGAGTTACAGTAGTTATATTTGAAGTGGTAGGTTATTTATTGACTTGTGGAGGTGTTGAAGATTCCATAGGCTACCCCAAATTGTAGTCCAACATCCTCTTCTTAACCCTTGTATTAATTACAACTAGTTCATCTTACCTTTATGTAATCTGCCCCATGTCTACTGCTGCATGCTCAAACATACTCTCCCCTTCTTGAAATTTCATGCATTTGGTGTTAGCTAGTGCCTTACCCATGTTCCCTTGTTTTTGAATATGGGTTTTTAATGGTGTCAAGGTAATCATATTACCTTGATTCATTGGAGTGCCTTGTGGTGGAGGAGGAATTATGTCACGGTCTTAGAATGAAATGTTATGCTTCTAATTATGATCCTGATACATTTCTCCACTTGTAACCATTACCACCTCATTGGATAGCATTCCTAATTTCTATTGACCCTCTTGTGCTAGGTTTTTTTATGTGGGGACCAAGTCTCTTAAACTACTTGTAACTATGAGGTTCTAACTATTATAAGGTCTACCTTGAGTAATTTATCCTTGGGCTTATTGATTTGATGGATAAGGGGGTTTATTTTAGGATTAAGTAGGGTATTGGGCTTGGAAGGGACCTTGGTATGGCCTATATGAAGTATGTTGTTATCTCTCTATAGCCACTAGCTTGTTATTTTGTGCCTTTAATAAGTTCTCAATCCTTACAAATTTATCCACTTGACCATCATCAAGTTGGGCTTGATTATTTATAGTGGGCAATGGAACAATGTGTAAACACTAAAAAACCATACATTATGGTTCTAGATGTCATGATAACCCTTGGGTTAGCCCTAGACCCCTCAAGGACCACTTCACAACCCATTACCCCAAAAATCCAAATTAAAATGACTAACTTTGACTATTCTAACCTTATCCTATCAACCATCGATGGTTGACTCCTAACCATCAATGGTTAGCCTTTAACCACCTTGAGAACTAACTCCAACTCAACTCCAACTTGTTTTTTTATTTTTATCTATTTGATCTATGTGTATAATCAATTCATGTTAATGATGAAAATAGAGAGCTTGTTGAACCATTTTTTTAACCTCTTGTTTCACCACTCCCTTTTTCCTATATAAAGAGAAGAGGAGGAAGTGAAAAGGGGGATCAATAATCATCTAAGATCATCATCAATTATTAGATATTCTTGTATCATAACTTATTTTGTAGATCTTCTTCTAATTAATCTAGGAAAGTTTCTAATGAGTGTGACAAATATCATAAGCACTGTAATTCATCAATCACAACCAAGACACTCACACTCTACCAGAATTGCTCCAAACTCCATAACAAGTTTTCATCCACACACCTCAACATTATTTATATCAACAACAACAAAGCTAAGTATATGTTTTCATTAATTAGTTCTTTTTCTCCTCTCCCAACCAAACCTATGAACTAGATAGCTTCAAATATTTCTTTGTCTCACAACTAGCCTCCAACCTAAACCCACCTCCTAAAATCACTCAACCACCTTCCCAACTAGACCTACCCTTACCTAAGCCAAATCTAATAGTAACCATCGATATTCACTTAACCATCAATGGTTTTCCTCTAACTATCAATGGTTACCTAACCACCAATGGTCACCTAACCATAGATGGTTTACCCCTAACCATCGATGTCATTGTTTGTCTATTCTAATATCAAGTTAATTCCACCTATTAGACCTTAACCAAACCCCACTTTCTAACTTTTTTCCTGATCACAGAACACCACCCTATTTTTTGAACAACATATGATTTATTTAACATTAATGTCCAATCATTTATTTCTATAATTATGCAAATTCATCTCTTTCAAGAACTTCTTGTACTTGATTTCAGTATCTTCTATTATTCATGTAGGAAATTTATCTTTCATTTCCAAAACTTGATTATTTAAAAGTGTGGATTAATAGCCTCTAAGGAAGTTTTTGCTTCTTAGATATAGCTCACTAGGAAGTCCACCCTACTATCTAAATAATCAACCATTTATTTAGTGTTTTTTAATCTGTGGGTCATTCCTCCCAAGCCAAAGAAGAGTATCCACAACTGTCTGGATCATAGAGTGCAAACCAAATCCAAGTTCTACTAACCTCACCCTTATTTTAAGTATTATAAATTTCTTCTTTAAAAATAAAGCCTACCCAGTGGGACCCTCGATTATTTTCTTGTGTTCATAGTTGCATCTAGGTGCTTCTTGTTTTATGCTCATACAACAAAATAAAATTTTCATTTTGGGTTTAAAATTAACTACATACATTATTTTCTTACTTATTTTAGCTCACATAGCTTAATTAATCAAGTTAATTAATCATAACTTCACTCTTACCACATACACAAGACCAAATTATTTACACCTAATCAAGCATACACACATTGACATAAGGTTTGACTGGGATTATATCACCTAGTGGTCCCCTTTTCTAGCTATCTTACTTAGATTTGATCACCAAGGGGAGACCCAACTCAGTTCACTAGCTGAGTATAATCTCTAGAAGTTGGTATATATTGTCTAGGAACCCAACACCCTTATTGTTATTGTGTGCAAAGCAAGGGGATAGGCCCCAATATCAAGCCACATACTGGTTTCCAATACAACTACCTTTAAGAGCCTAAACATAAACTAAAACCAGCCATAGACTTCTCTAGTACCCACTCTATAATCCAAGTTGAGTCACACAATTCTTAAAGCTTAAGGTATAAGCTACAAGAGAGACTAAAAATAACCTTAGTATTTAACATACTTCAATGTGTTGTTCATTTACTTAACTTTTTCTTATCTTCTCTTTATTTGAGTTGTGAGATTGCTTGTATCTTCCTCTTTCCCTTATCTTCATGGTTTTAACTAGGTAATAGTGAAAAATCCAAGCCAATCAAGTTCCACCTTCTAATAATCCATCTTCCTCTTTTCCCTCCTCCATAGAGTACATCTTAGATACATAGAGTTCTCCCCATCCTTTTGAAAATCTTAATATCTCTTGGACAATTTCCCAAAGTGATGTAAATTTTTCTACCTTTCTGGATATCAACCCCATATCCCTCTAACATTATCTTAACACCATATCCCATCTTACCCCTACTTTAATTCTACCTATTGACCCACCCTATGTCATGTCATCTAACCTTATGGGAAACACTTATATTATTACCATTTCCACCTAACCCTTGGTCACCCAAACATCCTCTTCTACCAATAATCCTACTAACACCACCATCCAAAACCAACCCACCCAACCAACCAATACCCAAACACCTTCTACCTCAACCATTAACCCTTGTAGTATAGGAGTAACCCAATCTTTGGGCATCGATTCTCTACTTACCATGGGAGTACCCCCTACTACTGTCACCACCCTTCATCTTATTTCCAATCCACCTACCTCCACTCCATTCTAGATTTTTGTGGTTCCCATACCTTTTACCCTTCCACCCATCAGTACTAATGTTACCACTTATCCTCTACATAATAACCCAACCATAACTCCTACCCTACCTACATTAATCTCTCAATAGATGCCCATTGCACCAAAACTAAGTTACGTCCCTAACCCACAAGGGTATGTACCTATACCTTCCACCAAACCACCTATCTTCATGTATTCATATGTGTAATAATCCCAACCACCTATACCCACATACCAATATGTGGTATCTTCTCAACCCCCTACCAACTATATGTATGTTGCACCAACCTAAACTAAACATAATCTACCTTACAATTATAGGTGTAAACAACCATAAATGGAGCTTGTCAAGATTTTAATGGATAAAATGACTACTTTGGAGTCATCTATTTTTGTTGCCCATAACCTCTTATCTTATGACCAAATTCGCAATGAACCAATTCATGCATTCATCCCCATTCAACCTTATCCTCCTTAATGAGAACTTCTAAAATTTTCAAAATTTTAGAGCAAGGAAGACCCTCAATAGCATCTCAGAGCATTTAGGTACTCTTACTATTTGATTTCCTATGATGATTCTCTCCTTCTTTTCACCTTTCCCATGTCTCTATCAGGTCTAGCACTAGATTCATACATTTCTATTAAAAAACACTCCCTCTTTTATTTTTCCCAACTAGTTCAGACTTTTTTAGATCACTTTTCCATAAACATCTCTAAGAAAGTTTCCATCATCAACCTCTACTCTATTCAATAATTTGATAATGTGTCCATATCTGACTTCATATCCTATTAGAGAATCTTTATAAATCAACTCTCTTTCTCTTTTCCCCAACTTGAGATGATTGAACTCTTTGCTCAGGCTTGTGCTAAACACATTTCTTCCACTTTGTGGGTTCAAAATTTTTAGGACCTTCGATGAGGCTTTCACCATGACACATAAGTTAGAGAATAGAGCCATTGATGAGGGGAAGTTAAAATTGAGAAAAAAGAATTCAAACTTCAAATCAAATGAGACCCCCTCCTCTAAATCTAATAATAAAACCAACACTAAGACCAAAAATAAGGGAATCATGAATGTAATTGTCCTTAAAACCACCCCTCCACCCATTGTTAACCAACCCAATTTTCCTAGTTCCTCTAATCAAAATGCTAGAAACCCAAATTGAAATAACCAAAAGTAATTTACTCTGCTAGGGGAGTCATATACTTATGTCTTGGAAATGTTTTTGAAAGATAATTTCATATAACTTCCTTTGATAAAATCTCCAAAATAATTCAATTCCTCTCATCCTGTACCTAGTTGGTATAAGGAGAATGAATTGTGTGCCTTCTACCATGTCATTAGACATGATGTTAGTAGGTGTAATACCTTTAATAATGTCATATAAAATCTCATTGACAAGGGGGAACTTGTGTTAAATAACCTTAACACACCCCTAAATCAATAAATTGACATCGTTAGATAGCCATTTACCAATCATGCCCCTTCCATGAATAATGAAAACAATAGAGCAGAATCCTCCCACAACCATGAAGTCCATACCATTAATATATTTCTTAGTCAACTCATTAGTAAGGAAACCATTGACCAAACCACATTTCCTTCCCCTCCATTTATTGAGGTAGTGGAGTCACTCTCTATTCCTTTAGAAAATGAAACCAAGGAAACAAATATTCCCCTTTCTCTGCTCATCAAGGTATTTGATCCACTAACCTCTCCTTTTGGAGACATACCAAAATAAGTAGCCATTACCACCATATCCTTCTCCTCCATCATACAACAATCCAAACTTCCTTTAGAAAGCATCCTTAAGTAAGATATCACTCTACCTAACTCTCCCATAAGAGACTCATCTTCCCAAACCTTGGAGCCTTTGATTGAGGAAAAGGATGAGGTAACCACTTATATCTCTCCACTCATGGGTTTGATATTTGAGATCAATATCTAAGGGATCAAACCCATCTATAATCCATTATCTAGACTAGTTCAAAACATGGAGTACTTATCCTAACCCAACATAGAACATGCCATATTTTGGCACCATCTCAAGCTTCTTTACCCAACCAAGTAAGAGACTCCAACCACACCACTTTCATCCCAATCTTCCATTTCCAGTATTAAATCTACTTTCATCATAACCAAACCATTAGAAACCTCTACTAATCAAACCATAATTGAACCATCCAAACTAACTCCACCTAAAATAACCAAGTCACCTTCTACCATTCCAACCAAGCCCACTAAAAACCTTGGCATATTACCTATTTAGAACTATATTCACCCCTCACTAAAATTGGAATTAACTTTACCAAACCTATAAAATAAACCCAAAACCAAGACAACAAAGAAGGTTAAACCACCCAAGATTCCAAAAACCAAAACTCTACCTTCCCTTTCCACTTTGCCTTCTATTTTGGGACCTCACCCTTTTACCTTAATAAGGAAACCAACCATCCCAAACAAAACCCAAATCCAAACACCACTTTTGGTTACACCTTCATTCATACTTTCATCCTCACCTATTTTCATCAAACCTTATATCACCAAACAACCTATTCTGAGGCATCTACCCCAACACCTTTCACCCTTAAGAAATCCATACTAAATCATCCACCAAGAATGCTCCTTCACCTAAATCTCTTACCATCAAACCTACTCCTAAAAAGGCTTCCACCTCAACTACCAAACCTAAGACCTCCATGTCTTTTCCATCTTTGCCTGAGTCTTACTCAACCATCTTATAAAGGTTATTACAAGTATCTTTCTTAACCTTGCCACCTATCAAAACATTTCACCCACATAGCCCTAAACCATCTTGTTATAATGACAAATTAATATTATCTTTCCATATAATAGTTGGGCATGATACTGACAACTATAAAGCTCTCTAAGTATTAATCCATTCATTGTCAAATGAGCCTCTTATGAGCCCACCACTAACCTAAAAAATAAGATCCATTAACCAACACTTACCTACTCCCCCACTCTCATATCAGAGTGAAGAAGAGATGAAGTATTCCTCTATCATGACTCTTTCCCAAATCCATCCATCCTTGTGGTCACATGATTACAATCTCAACCAAAGGATAAGGGAAAGGTAAAGGTGTCCATCCCATGTACATATCCCTCTTCCATTACATAATCACCCAACCAATACCAAACACCTTTTATTTCAGCCAAACCCAAGGTATCTATTATGAGTCCCTCGCAATCCAACCCTTCTGAATCAATTCAGTGAGTAGTTCTAGAAAAGCTTCACCAAACACTAGTGAAGATGAGTTTGTATAAACTAATCAATAACTTTTCCCATCACCACAAAGTGATGATAAAGGCTTTATAATATATATAGGTCTAACAATAAAACCTACAACCTCTAGCAACCTTTGTCAAATGTATTCAACTTTCTAACATTATTAACTTCAAGGATTCAAAAATACCCTCTATCCATCTAGATGATCTAAATCCTCCCCTCTTCATTACCATGTACATCAACCAAACCTATATCAAGAGGATTACGATTGATGGGGGAGCTAGCACCAACATTATCTCCTCCCACACATAAAACCAACTTAAAATACTAGAGAACATTATGTTAGAAACCTCAACAATGATTTGATAATTTAATGATACTATAGCCAGAACCTTAGGAACTATTGTCCTTCATATTTGCCTAGGACCCTACATGCTTCTTGAGCTCTTATATGTAGTAGAAGGTGATTTTTGGTACAATATTTTTCTATGATGCCCATGGATTCATTCCATGGGTTGTGTGCCATCCAACCTATAATGATGCATCCAAATTGAACACAAAGGACAAGTTGTTACCATATAAGCTAACCCAAGTCCTTTTACATCATGCAACATGATGTACCAACCCAATGACATTCTCCTTCCTTCATCCAATAAGCCTTCATCAATTAAACATGAATCCCCATATTATTCTATAAATAAATCATCCACCAGTTCATCCAGCCCTTCCACCTAAATGCTCACAATGGACACCTTCAAATCAACCTTCCAACATCTTTCATTGGGAAAGTATCAGCTTTTGACACTATAAACTTCTCCTACTCCCCAAGAGTATACGAGTCTCAAACAACATCTTGGTTATGACCCTAATATTATATCCATAATTATTTTTAGGCCCTTAACTTGTCAAACCAATTTCATCTATGAGGGGCATGATAAACCCCTTGACACTTCTGCCACCTCTTTTATACCTCAACCATTCACCTCTAGTTTCTCCTATCTAGATAATCTAGATTTTGCCAAGACATACCTCTATAGGTGTGCTTGGAATGGATTTGGTTTAGGTTAATAAAAACATGGGCCACATGATTTTCTTATAATCAAGACTCAAAACCATCATGAAAATCATGGCCTTGGTTTTATGCCACCTAAAAAGCAAACCAACCCACCTCTTATTATCATCATTGATGAGGAAATCCCATCCTCACCTTCCACTCCACCATTGATAACTAAGTATTCTGACATCATCTCCCCTTTTTTTTTTGCATCAACATTATTAACTTTTGACCCCTGACTTATAAAAATGATGGGATGATTGTAACCATTCCTCTGACTCATCCTAAGATGGTAGGAGATGACTCTCCTACCATTAATACCATTTGGTGTCAGATGAAAATTCCATTCTTGCCTATCTAGGTGCAAAAGATTACTCTATCCATAAATCTCTTCTTCCTAATGCTTCAACAATGTTGAATGAATCCACCATGGATATCAACTTGGGTACTCTAGATAACCTATACATTGTTAAACTTGGTTAATTTTTAAATTTTGAGGAGTTTTAGGACTTCCCCTCCTTCCTCTAAGACTAAAACATATCATTTGATTGGTTTTATAGTGATATGTTAGGAATTGACCCCTCTATCTCTACCCATAAAATAGTCACCAACCACAATGCCGAGACATTTAGGCAAAAACTTTGATGAATGCACCCTTGCATAGCCCTTCTTGACAAAGAAGAGCTTCAATGTCTCATGCCCATCAATTTCATCCAACCCATTGATTATCCCTAATGGGTCTTTAATGTCATACCTATCACCAAAGCCATAGGGGGACTTTGAATTTGTGTGGACTTTCATGACCTTAACCTTGCTTGTCCAAAGTATGGCTTTCCTTTGCCAAGCATTAACTAGCTTATTGATCTTACACCCAGCCATGAGATGTTATCTCTTATGGATGCATTCTCAAGTTATAATTAGATCTTAATTTCCCCTAAATATCAACACAAAACCACCTTTATCACCCCATGGGGAACTTTTTGTTATAGGGTCATACCTTTTGGACTAAAGAATGTTGCTACAACCTACCAATGCACTATGACCTACATCTTCCATGACCTTATTCTAAAAATCATATAAGACTATGTCAATGACCTTCTTAGGAAATCCAAATGTTGTAAAGATCATTTGGTCATTCTTAAGATTATCTTTTAATGACTCATCCATTACCATGTCTTCCTTAACCCCAAGAAGTGTATTTTTGGGGTCTTGTCAAGAAATCTTCTTGGTTTTATCATCTCCTTTTGAGGAATTGAAGTTGACCCTACCAAAATTAAATCAATCCTTAACATGCCTCCTCCCACCCACCTCAAAAAACTCTGCATCTTGTTGGGGAAGCTCCAATCCATTCTTTTCTTTATCTCTCATCTCTCTAATCAATGCTAACCTTTCCACCACCTTTTAAAGAAGGATGTATCTTTTAAGTGGAATAAACACTATCAAAAGGCCATTGATTCACTTAAATGGTATCTTTGGTCTCCACCCATCTTCATTCCTACCAAGGAATATCAACCTTTTTACCTTTACATTTCCACCACCAACCACTTATTAGGGGCAATGTTGGCTCATCAAGATAAGCAACATAAAGATCAATCCATATAATTCATTATCCATACACTTGTATAGTATGAGACTCAGTACACCCATATCGATAAACTTTGTCTCACCTTAGTCTTTGTGGCCACAAAACTTTGCCATTACCCTATCAACCACAAGACCTATGTCATAACCAATACTGACCCACTCAAGTATATACACTCTAATCCATACCAGCACCATCGTAAGGTTGATTGGCTCATGATCTTAGCTAAGTTTGACCTTGAGTTACTCTAGAAAAATTTAATTAAAGGGTAAGTCATTACTAACCAATTAGTTGAGGCACTATTAGAAGACAACTAGCCTCCTCTCGAGTTTCTAGATGAGTCCATCATGACTCTCTCTCAAGCAGACTTCACCTATCAAGTGATCATGTTCTTCGATGGATCAAAGTGTCAACATGGTGGGAGAGATGGCATCATCCTTATCACCCTTCATATTGAACCTCTTCCTTTATCCTTCAAGCTATATTTAAAATGTACTAATAATATGGTTGAGTACAAAATCCTAGTGATAGGTTTTTAAAGTGCATTAGCCTTGGGATTCAAAACAATCAACATTGTTGGTGACTCTCAACTTATGGTCAATCAAATCAGTAGATCTTATCAATGTAATAATGATGTTTCACAATATTACAAACAAATAGATGATGTATTCTTAGAATCATTTAAACACTACCATATCTAAACCACTCCATGATCTATGAACAAGTTTACTAATATGATGACTTCTCTTGCTTCCTAGATCCCATTTGCACCCTTGATTATAAGCTATCTATCATTATCCATAGAATTACCAATCCTTATTATATAAAATCAGACTCTCCTACCATCTTCAATGTGTAAGAAACCCAACCTGACCTTTAGTACTAGCAAACCTTTGACTATCTCAACCTTGTCATCATCCCTTCCAACCTTTCTAGGAATGCTCAAAGAGCATTTATCCAGAGAACCTCACATTATACCATATTGGGGGGAATTATTTATAAACATAGTTTTGATGGTCTCTTATTATGTTTCCTATGCAATCATGAAGCCTCTCATGCTATCAAAGAAATGCATGATGGGATCTATGGGGGACACTTTAGTGGCCTAGCCATCACTAAACACATCCTTTACATTGGCTATTATTGGCCCACCCTTAACCAAAATTATTTTGATTATGTGAAAAAGTGTGTCAAATGTCAACAACATGCTAATTTACATCACACACCTAGCCATAATCTTCAAGTATCCAAATATTTTGGCCCTTCTCATAATGGGGTCTAGATCTTATTAGAGAAAATAACCCCCATTCTTCAAAGTGACATCATTTTATCATCATTGCAATAGAATATTTTACCAAACAGGTAGAGATTAATCATATCATCTCAACAAACATCGAAAAGATAGTCAACTTTATCAACCTTCACATTATCTATCATTTTAGTGTTCCTCATAAAATTATCACTAACAATGGCAAATCTTTCAAAAACAAACAAGTCCAATGTCTTTTTGATGCGTTTGATATCAAGTTAAGTTTCTCATTGCCCTATCTTTCACAATCAAATGGATATGCCTAAGATTATAATAAAATTCTCAACAACATGCTAACTAAAATGGTTAACACATCTAGTTGGTATTGTTAGTTACACATCCCCTTCATCTTATAGGCATATCATACTAGCATTCAAACCCCTACTGGTGCTACCCCTTTCCCTCTAGTTTTTAGAGCTAAATTTGACTTGCCTCTTGAAGTTTAAATTCCCTCTCTTCACATATCCCTACAATATCTCATTTCTAAGAATGATTATTTTCAAGAATGTTTATCCCAACTTGAGCTACTTGATGAATGTCATTTATTCATACTTACCCATATTTGTGTCTATCAAGATTGAATCAAGCACGCTTATAACAAACACCTCAAATTATAAGAATTAAAAACATATCAATCATCAACCTTATTCTAATCTATTTTTTAATTCATAAATGTGAACCTTTTGAGCCTATATAAGCAAATCCATGTCAATATTAATAAAAATACATCAATCAAAAAATAACAAAAAAGACAAAACTCATATAGGTCATTTCAAGCATTTACAAACTATTCCATTGAAGGATAGCTACCAAAACATATCAAAATTTATCAATATAATGTAGACTCCTCCTTTAAAGGATAGCTATCAAAATCCTTAACAAACTTAGACCACTCCCTTGAAGGATGGTTGAGTAATGAATTTTTCAAAGCATAGAAATTTCTTGGAAGCTTCCCACATCGATCAACTTCCCCCATCCCTCTAAGCAATAACAAAATAGAAAAATATGCATCATCAAAACTTAGAAAAGGAAAAATAATTTTGGAATCCATACTCAGCTTTCATAAGTAGACTTCCCACATTGATTAGTCTATACTTTATATGGCATGGACTTGTTTATATTGGCTCTTTTGGTAACCTACTGAAGAGGCATGCTAATCTCACAAGAAGGTTCCATTTTAATCCATCTCCCCTTTTTACACTCTATAAATAAGGGATTTTGAGCTTACTTGACATTATGTGATCAAGTCACCTTTTTAACCAACTAACAGATGCTAATGTGAAGCATTTGAAGGACTTATGTTCATAAGCTAGTCATACTTCAATTTATTTTAGTCCTTGCCAAAGAAAAATCATCGTGCCTTCTTATTCTCTCATATATAATTGTTGATACATTCATTATGGTGTTTATCTCTTGATGAGCCTATCTCCCTCACATTTAGTTTTCTAATCCAACTTAATTTACGTGTCTTAAGATTCAACCACCTTTATCTAATCATATGTATCTCATTAAAAACATTTAAAAACCAATTATGTGTTTTATTTTGTGGTGTGCCTTGTTTAAGTGTTTTTAATCAAAATAACATCTTATCCATCATAACCAATAATAACAAACATACAATCATCAAAACATTACCTTTTATCACATCATAAGTCCATAAGTCATCACATGTCAATCTACCTCAAAAATATATCTAATTGTAGATAGTATCATCACATCACAATCATCTCATCTAAATAACTAACACCACCAACTATCATGAAACATCTATCACTATTCAATCATACATCATCCACATATGCTATCCATCACATGCCTATCTAGGTAAAAAAGTAAAGGTTCAACCAAATGTTCAAAAAAAATCTCATCATAACAAACATCATCATATCATAACATCGTGAACATCCCATCACCTAATCATAACATCATAATCATCTTACCATCTATCACATCCATAGAACTATGATCCATTAAACCATAACCATGTCATGCACATAAATTACATCATAGTCATCAATAACCATAACAATAGTCATAAACATCATAGTTGTGTCTAACAAAACATAAACATTATCATATCATAAACAACATCCATCAATATTGAATATCATCATGAGCATAAATTAAATATCCACATCATCACATGCCTAGCTAGATGAGTAAACATAAACCATAACATGATAATCATATGAACATAATCATCATAAATAACATCACATACATAAACATCAACACAAACAATAAACCATGATCACATCTATATATCATACACTCATAATCACAATAATGATCATATATACAATAATGTATATGTCTCTCAAAAATGTATCTACACCTCACTACATTGGTACATAGGCTAGTATCAAAATCATATGATACATAAAAAATTTAATGTCTCATAATAGTCTAAACCCTTGGAGCACCAATACCTCCTAGATCCTACCCTCCCAAGCTTGAGCATACACTATCTGATCTATCACCATACCTACCAAAACGCCTAATAATAATGAAAGAAACCTACCACTATTTGAGTCAGGTAGTGCATAACAAGTCACCACCATCATCATCATAATAATGACCTATCTTGTGCCCCTATCTATGTGATATAAGTGTACATAATGTAGGCCTTTAGCATGCCACCTCACATGTAATGCATCATCACCATATAACACACCCATAATTTGGTCTCACTCCTTGTCATTAATGTGTTATATCAACTCACCTTGTAGTGGTAGCTGCATGATCTAATGAATGTCTTTTGATAGGATTGTCATCTCTCCAATAAGAAGTAATAATGTGTTAGTGGTTGGGTCCCATCTCTTAATGAGAACCACTAACATAGCCATAAATTAGGGCACATACTGATAATACCTAATGTTACCCAAGCCCATTATTGACAAGTGATACCACTCTTGGTCTATCATTTCTTGATAGACCTCATCTATTAACTATAGCACTCAATCTCTCATCTATATTTTCTCCCTTAGATATAAATTTGATACCAATACCTTAGTTCACCTAATTTATCATGATTCTACCTAATAATTTTACCTATTACCCTTATTCACCTACCTAACCCTTCCCTAAACTCATAACCTACACCCTTAACCTATACCCTTACCCAATAACCTTACCCCTTACCTAATTTACCCTTAAAATAAGCTCATACCCTTTAACTTTAACTAACCCCCAACCCATTTTTCAAACAATTTTAACTTTACCCAATTTTCATTAACCACCAATGATTGACTATCAACTAGTGATGGTTCCTTTTATAACTATCATCAATCACACCATTGACCATTGATGATCAACTATCGACTAGTGATGGTTCCTTTTAGAACCATCACTGATCACATCATCAACCACTAATGGTTAGGGGACCAACTATCAATGGTCACCACATAGTGACCTATTGATGGTTACCTATTGACTACCAATGGTAGATAATGATCTGTGATGGCTGATAGAGATCACCAATAGTCACTGTATAGTGATTGACAGTGGGAAAACCCTTACCCTCACCCTTTATTCTCTACATACAATGAACCAAATAATAATTCAATACCATTTTAACCTCCCTCTACCTATCTCCCACCCATAGACCACATTATCACCTTCAAACCTCTACCCCCACATATTTTCACAATGCTTAAATATACCCATCCATATTCCTAAACAATAATAGCAATAAAAAATTTAAGTCTATAACTACCAAATACAAGTGTACTACCTACCTCAATTTATGACCACCAATGTGGAGATGCCCTCAAAACCACCATCATGCCCTACACTCTCCCTCATCCTCTCTACATCTTCTCAAGTAAATATCTCCAACTAATCAACCTAAGTCTCCAACTAATCACCCTCAATCACCCAATAATCACTCTACTCACTTAATCACTAACAAACACTCCAATCATTTCCATTTTCTCACACTCACTAATATATAATTACCATGGGTTGAAATTTTAAAATAAATAAATAAAACCCTCATGGGACTTTTAACCTTACCTTTTTAGGGTTGAAATCTGACCAATGATGGTCATTAGGTGACCATCAATGGTCAACCAAAATTTTAGATGATCGACCTCCTTAAAAAAAAATTCCAACCTAACTTATCTTTTAAAACCATGATCAAAATATTTGTTACCCACTTATACCCTTACCTTTAACAACTACATACCGATGGAGATTAACAAATCCATCAAGAAAACCAACCACCTCAACCTCAAAATTGGTCATTTTGGCCCAACTTACACATATTTTGTGATGACCTTGCCTTGGTCACTTTGACTGCTATGACTATATTACCATCTTGAATAACTTGAACCCATGCTAATTTTTTCACACTGACCTATTTATTTCTTCATAAGAGCACTTCCTACCTTGGATACCTACAAATACATTAACCTTGCATCAAAAAATTGCATTTACAAGTATAACCTAACTACCATGCCTAAATGTAGTCACTTGGTCTACTTTTCACTAGTCCTTCTAATACCACCTATTTATCCAACTACTTCAACCATGGAAGTCTAGTTTATGTGTTTTAGTATTTTTTTAATTTTTCAATGTGATCTAATTAGCTACTAAAAACAAAGTAAATGTAGAGTTTTGAAGATTACCTAGAGATGAAGGTTGGTTACACACCATTGATAAAGATTTGTGAGAACTCCTCTTTGGATAGGGAGGAATGAACTATAAATCATATTGACTCACAAAAAATGGATTAATAGAAAGATGAGTGGGTTGCCTGGTAAGAAACCAGTCCCAAGAAGTGATACACTTCCTTAAATGGATGTCAACCCACATTTAACATTCAAGCTTATAAATAAACATGAAATTACAAAGATATATATGGATAAGATATAAATAGAATATGCCAAAGATATCTAATCTATAATAATATTAATATGATCAAAGTAATTGTCCCAAAATTTAGTATCAATATCGATGTTTTCTTGAATTATAACCAATTATTCATTAATGCTTTCCTAATTAGGTGTGAAAACCATAGTACAAAGACCTAATGCAAATGAAATGTTACTTTAATTAATGAAAAATGGTTGTTAAATAATGGGAAGATCAAATATGCTAACAATATCATGCACTAATCTAGGTAGAGTCATCTACATGTAAAAGACAAGTTTTTAGAAAATAGAATGTAGGTTTTTATAGGTTTTTAATAAGACTGAGAATACTATTAAAATAGATTTCAAGAGTGTTTTAAAAGTTTATCATGGATCGATGATGATCTTATAGGATCAACGTCGATTTAGATGGATTGGCGTCGATTGTGTGTATTTAAATGAGTTGAAGAACCTTCAAAATCTTTTGATAATCACTCAAATAAAGGTTCTACAAGATATCAAGATATTGATAACATCCTTACATATGTTTTAATGAGATTTTAGTATAGTTTTGAAGTCCAAAAACATAATCACCATCCTCTCGAGCCATGGGGGTTTTTTGTGTATATATAGATTGATGTTGATCCTAGAGAATCAGCATCAATCATAGAGGATCAACATTGATTAGCCCAATTTGGTCAAAATTTGGCTTAGGTTGTTTCAAACTACATGATAAAATAAGTGAATGTAACATTAAGTTATTTGCATGGGTTTTTGATAAGGGTAAGTTTTTGGAAGGGTTGTTGGGAGATTGAATAGGTTTTGGTTTTTATTTGTTTTTTAGGATTTTATGGTTAGAAATGGTAAATATGGGGTTAATTACTATTTAACTATAGTAATTAAATTTAATTAACCTATGTGGTAAAGGTAAATGGGTGAATTGAATGTAATTATTTCAAATAATTATGAATGGGGGCCATTATGTTAGAAATAACATGATAATGTGACAATGCACCAAGTTAATACACAAGGGTGTATAAAATTAGCATCTACATTTCCCCCTTTTTTATGGAGTGATATGTAACAACAAGCTATGAGATAAAAAAACTATAAGGTGTCTAATGCCTCAATTTTATTATGAGAAGGGATTCCCCTCAAATTGGGCATTAAGAAGTGAGATGAAATGGATGACAGGTTCAAAAAAGATGAAAGGTAAAAACACAATGGGTTGAGTGAAAAGAGACAAATGGGTGATAGTAAAAGACAATTAAAAGTATGAATGGTGCAAATAAGCTCCAAAATTGCACTTAATAGGATAAAAAGTAATGTAGGCATTAATACCCTAAAGACTGCATCAAGTAACAAAATTCTATAGCTAAAATAGGTGGGTGTAAGTAAAGGCTAGTAAGAGAACAAAAGATAGGAATGGAAAACCATAACATCTAATATGTGTATGGTGCATGTGTTACCTATAGATGAATTTTCTTAAGATAAAATATACCCTTGGAATCTTACAATGGGAAGATACCAAAAAAAGGTATATGCCTTAAAGAGATTAGAGAAATAACAAGGGATCAAAACCCTCAAATCTAAAGCGTAATAAGACACAAAAATTGGATAGCTAAAGTAAAGTCAACAAGATGGGGCTTGGGAACTAAACTAGGAACAAGTGAAATGGTTTATAAGTGTAAAAATTTCAAGAATCCAAGACAATCGACATTGATCTATAAGGGATCAATGTTGATTTAGGGGATCAACATTGATTGGGGTAATTGGTGTCGATCATGAGAAAGGATATATATAGGCATCTGGTGTGGCATAAGGCTCATTTAGCTATCAATGTGAACAAGAATCTAAGAACAAAATTTGATGTGTGTCAACCTTTTAAGTGGATGTGAGAGATAATGGAGGCAAGTGGGAGTAGACAATGATGATGATGACTACAGTACGAGGTAGGTATTATGTATTTTTCACTAAATTTAGTAATTTATTTTGTTTTTGTATAAGAAATTGGGTTTTTTAGGAAATTTATGGGGGGGGGAGGGTAGGTAGGTATATTTTTCTATATATTTATTATTATTTTTTATGAATGTACAGCCTGAGGGGGAGTTTTTTGGGTTGAAAGAATCGACATTGATCCATTATGATCAGCTTAATTCAAATGGATTGACCACAATCCATAAGGATCACTATTGATTGGTGTTAAATGGGCATCGATCCATAAAGGATTGATAGAAAGCACAAAACTTAAGAGTTTGATTAACTAAAAAAATGTTTTTGATAAGCATGAGAGCTATTGATGATGAGTGATAGGGTCCCTTTGCTATTGGAGTAGTTGCAAGAGTTTATGGGTGACAAAGACTAGGCTCATTTAGAATTAATTTGGTTAGGAGGGAGTCACCATTATTTTCATTTCCATCAAGATATTAGTATTATAGTGGTATTACTAGAGAGGTAGGATTATACCACCAACACTTTTTGGCTACTGACTGGTGAGATGACCATCACCATAGAGGGCATCCATCACATTTTATGAGTGCTAATCTAGGGAGATATTATATATGCTATTAATGAGGTTGGGTGAACAATGGTACTATCATGATTATATGGCAAGGATGTAGTGGACATCATATTCTATACTGGGGGGTTCTCCTTCTAGCTATTATATGACCAAGATCCTATGGAGAGACTAATACCAATGATGATGATGATGTTAGCACTGACCTATTATGTGCTACTTTATTCTAGGGGAGGATGACTACCATGGAGTTTTATGGGAATTATAGCAAACATGGTGGAGTTCTAGACTACTTTTACTTGGGTACCCACACTATTCAGTTATATATATAGGGAGTTGTGGAACTAACATATTGGGCACCGATTAGGGCTTGATATCACATTTATATTATATTGATAGGCATATGAACACATCTATGTGATTCACCCCATAAGGACACTATGGACTAGATTTGGGGAGATGGTATACAACATAGGCTTCCTTTCATAGAAGGAAGACCTAGTCATTTCATATATAGATAGGGTAATATGATATCTAATGCACTATAGATAGGTGTTTAGTAGATTATAGATAGGAGATATTATCTGTATGCCTTATGTACACTTCCCAACATGGCCTAGTTCAGTAGTGGAGATAGGTGATGTTACCCAAGAGATACGGGTACATGGATAATGGTAGGAACACCTCAAGTTATATTAATTTGATAGGGTCCATCAATAGTTTGGATTATTATAAGATATTCCATTATCCCTTGTATAGGTGGGAGGATACAAAGCTAGACTAGCCTACACCTGAAACTATAGTTATTTTTATGGGGCCATAGGAAGAACCTACAATGAGTGACCTAGATGATATTGGGTATATGGATGATTATGCAATTAGGTTTATAGTTGAGATGGTGAGGAGGTAGGAGAGAGTAGTGAGACCATGACATGAAGTAGTTGTGGAAGAAGTGAGGGAGGATGATGAGGAGAGAGGAGAGTTAGAGTAGGAGGCCCTAGATATACACATGGAGAAGGCACCATTATAAGATGCCCCTATAGATGATCTTATGGATATGGCTTCAATTATTACTGAGAGGGATAGTCTGAGGGATGAGCTATAGGAGGCATAGGTAGCCTATATTAATTTATAGGGGTATATTGTCACATTATAGAGTGATCTAGATAGTATGAGAGGTTAGCATGACCAAGCCATATAGGATCAAGATAGATACAAAGAAGAGCTAGAGTAAATGAGGTCTACTTTGGTAGAGAGACCAGCTCTAGACATTATAGGATCTAGTGTTGTGTCTTCAAATATGGTACCACTCTAAAGATATAGGGATTTACTTTTTGAGATGTCATATTATGACAAGATAGTATAGAGATGGATACCAGATGTGGCTCAGTTTGCTTCATATGTGGCTAGCCATAACAAATCATGAAGGACTCTTGGGGGGTCTACTAGTAGAGGGAGTGCAACAAATCAAGTAGGAGATAATGAGGGAGGTGATAGTATTCACCTCGATAGGACTGATTTTAATGAGTAGATTATATTTTATGGGTTGAGAGCCATATTTTATTCATATTATGACATTTTTATAGACATTTGACACACACACACACACAGATATATATATATATATGCAGACATTGATGTTTATGTTTATAGATGGATCATGTGTGTTTTTATGGATTTATTGATGGTTATGGATATGTTATGCTTTATTGATGATGTGAGGTGATGGATTATAGATTAAATGTTATGTTTTTAATTTTGATCATTGCTATCATGTATTTTATGGATGGATTATAGATTTGACATGTTATATCATGAGATGAGTTTTTACTAATGGATTATGATTATGGATTATGCTAACTATTGATATAGATCATTATTAACCTTTTTATATATTTATGGTTTTTAGATGATTGAATGTAAATAAATTATGGATTCTAGATTTATGCTTAATGATGATTATGGATTATAGATAGCTTTTAATGCTTTATTGTGATGAATTTATGGATTTTGGTGTTGATAGATTATGGATTTACATGTTATTAACTTGGACCATAACCAAAATAGAACCTCTCATATGCATGGCCTATGCATCCTTAGCTAGGTGATAAAGGATATTGACTCAACCTTGGTTAGCTAGAGCTTTAACCTTAGGCAAGGATGATATGATTTTGGTAGGATGGGGAATGGATTGCTTTATAGATAACTTTGTTCACCTCATATTTTAAAATTAGGATTTATCTTTCAAAAATCATTTTTATTCCAATGGGTAGATGGATCAATACAAGAAGTCTACAATTAGAAAGCTAATCAATATGGGAAGCTTTCATGGGATATTGATTTTGATAATTTATTTTATTTATTTTTTTATGGATTTTAAGTGGCATAATTTTGAAAACTGATCAATATGAGAACTTTTCTGCTTGGTATCCCTCCTTCAAGGGAATGGTCTACATTTTGATATATTTACATAGCTATCCTTCAACAAATCAGTCTGTTATTTGTCATTATATTTGATTTTTCATCCCAATAATGCAAGTTTTGGCTTAAAAAGATACCTTATGATAGTTTCCATGAATTCATGACATGAGGTGATTATGTTATCTTGAAAAATTAATTGTTTTTTAAGAAATAAGGGACATTAATGGTAAATAATGGAAATAATGATTTGGGGTTTCTCCTATTATAGGTGAAACTTATCCATGAGAGAATTTTATGTATAGAGTCAGGGTATACATATTCAAGTTTGAGGTTATAACCATTATCAAATAACCACATAACTCTCATATCATTATTTGGTATTTTAGGATAAAGGAGATATGATAATATTTGAGATAAACTAAAAAATATGAGCCAATATCTATTAACTATAGAAAGGGTGCAGATGCAATGCATTAAGAGGTTCTCATTCTAGTTTGCCATTATGAGAGGCCAAATGATATACTTCATATCCATATTTATGGGTTATGATGTATGGTCCAAGCCAATTAGGAACAAATTTACCCCTTTTACTTTGTTCCATATTAGTGACATGTTGATTTTATTAAAGTATAAGGACTCTAATATTAAATTCTCATTCTCTAATATGTTGATTATATGCTTGTTTTAGTCATTCTTGATATATATAAAGGTGATTAAGGGCTATCACATGATGCTCATCTAAGAGTTCAAGCTAGGATAAATGCTCCTAATGAAAATTATCATAAAAAATAATGTCTTTAAGAGAGACATGAAGAGAGGGAATTTGGAATTCTAAAGGAAGTACAACTTCCATACCATAGACTAAGGAAAAAGGAGTAAAACCTCTAAGGGTTTGAATACTAGTTTGAAATGCCCATAAGGAGAAAAGGATGCAAAGATGCCAATATTTCCCAGCTTCATTAACAACTTTGGTTAAGATTTTGACTATGATTTTATTAAATGCTTATGCTTGACCATTGGCCTAGGGATAATAAGGTGAGGAAAAACTTAATTTGATTTTAAATGAGTCACATAGTGCCTATACTTTCTTATTCTTGAAAGATTTTCCATTATCTATTATTATTCTATATGGGATTCCAAAATGATAGATAATGTGATAGTGGATAAACTTCACAATATTTTCTACCTTGGGAGATAAGTAGCACAACTTCTACCCACTTGGTGAAGTATTCTATAGTGGTAATGATGAAATTGTGATGCTGAGAGGACTTAGAGTTGATTTTCCATATAAGATCGAGCCCCCATTTGGAGAATGGATAGAAGTCCCTTGATACCTACAAGGATTTGCTAGGGAAATGGGATAAGTTTTCATGTTACTGACATTTTATACACTTCTTAACATATGTGCAACAATATTTATTTAGAATGGACCAATAGTAGCTTAGACATAAGATTTTTTTAGTGATGGCATGGCCATTAAAGTGTCCACCGCATGATCCATTATGTAATTCTTGGATAGCTAAGGTAGATTCATGTTTCTAAAGATAATGAATAAAAATACCATCAAAACCACACTTAAAGAGAACACCCCCTATTATAGTATAGTGATCATCTTTGTATTGAAAGACATGCTTGGCACCTTTAGATAAATGGGGAGAAGATAATCCTATAGATAAATAAGTAAAGATTTATGCATACCATGGCTCCTTCAAGTTCTCCTTGATATTATGAATATATGGAAGATCAGTTCTCATGTAAGAAGGTTGATTAACTCAATGGATAATGAAAAATAACTTGGGCTTCTAAGATGAAGATGGGATAAAAGAGGTAAGAGATGCCATAGTATTAACAAACTTATTAGTTAATCTAGGAGTATTTTGGATAGCATAACATTCAAAAATGGATAAGAGTTGATCGGCGAAGGTCTTATATCTTTGGAGGATATCATTCTTGCATTGATATACACCAGTAACTTGATTGACCACTAGTTGAGAATCACCATAGATATTAAAGGATCTAACTCATAATGCAGGAGCAGTTTGGAGGCCTATGATCAATGCTTCATATTTAACCATGTTATTGGTGCAATCAAAGTCTAATTTAAAAGATAAAGGCATATGAATTCATTAAGGAGGGATTAATATATTTCTTGCACCACCTCACCACTCACATTTAGATCCATCAAAGAATAGAATCATTTGATATTCTAGGACTAATTAGGAAGCGTATGTGATAGATTCATCATAAAACTCATAATTGATTGGTTGGTTATCACTTAGAGGTACTTCAGCTAGTTGATCAGCAATAATCTATCCTTTAACAAAATTTTGATGGAGAAATTCTAGATTAAACTCAGTTAGAAGCATAATCCATCTAGACATTCATTGATTTTGATAAGGTTTAGAATGAATGAACCTAAGGGGGTCAATAGTCATAATTACATATGTCTTAATTGTTGAGCAAGTAGTGACGAAGCTTAGAGGCTATAAGGACCAATGTTAGACATAGGTTTTCAGCATGTGGATAACATGTTTTGTATTCTACAAGGGTATGGCTTATATAATAAATAGCTTGTTATTTATGATGCTCATCTCTATGAGAAAGCATAACATATAGAGTATGATCTATAGCTAAGATATAAAGGAAGAAAGGTTACCCTTCCTTAGGTAAAGTAAGGAGTGGAGGTGATATAAGATAGTTTAAACGCACTCTTGATAATTAAGATCCCACATAAAGAAACTATCCTTCTTTAATAGATGGTGGAAAGGTTGACATTGATCAGAAAGCTAGAAGATAAAATGATGGATAGACTAGAGCTTGCCTTGGAAACTACGTAGCTACTTAAGTTTGGATGAAGGAGGCATTTCTAAAATAGCCTTGATTTTAGTGGGATCAATTTCTATTCCATGAATATAAACAATAAAACCTAGGAGTTTACCCATCAAGACACCAAAAATGCATTCTTTTAGATTTAGACACACATGATACCAGAGTAGATGATCAAAAATAACCTTAAGTATAGATAGGTGGTCCTTACAAAATTTTGACTTCCCAAGGAGGTCATCTACATAGTCTTCAATGATTTTGTGGATTATGTCATGAAATATATAAGGCATGGCCCGTTGATAGGTGGCTCCTATATTCTTTAGAATGAAGAGCATAACACAGTAATAAAAGGTCCCCCGAGGAGTAACGAATGTAGTCTTATGTTGATCTCCTAGTGTAATAAGTATTTTATTGTAACCAAAAAAACCATCCATAAGGGATAACATTCATGGCTAGCTATTAGGTCCACTAATTGGTTGATGTTAGGGAGAGGGAAATAATATTTTAGATAGGCAATATTTAAATCATGAATACAAAGTGGAGATACAAAGCCCCCCTATAGGCTTGGTGATTGGAATGATGTTGGGCATCCATTGAGGATAATCAATGGGTTGAATAAAGTTAACAGATAAAAGGCATTATAGTTCCTCTTTTACCAAGAGTGAAACACAAGGATACATCTTGTAGAGATTTTATTTTATTAGATTAGAATTAATAAAAGTGACAATATTATGGATAATGATTGTGGGGTCAATACCAGACATATCACTATAAGACCAGGTAATTACCTTACTACGATCTGATAAAAAAGTAGTAAAATCTTGGTTTTCTTGAGGACTTAAGTCTTTTCTAATTCTAATAATTATTGGGGTTTCTTGTGATCTAATATTAATATCATCAATGGATTAATTTAATAAACTAGATGTTTCAGATGGAAAAGAATTGCATAAATAAGAGTTTTTATCACCCAAATGAGTCAAGATTGACTCATCATCTTGACACTAAAGAATAGGGATAGTTGGCATATCAGGGCCTATTAAGTTAGGATATTTTAAAGTGATGGTTTGGGTCTTGTTACCATGGTGAAATATGAGGGGTTATATAGAGATAATATTGACTAAAAAAAATCAGGAGGGTTGGATATAGTGTTGTTGGTCAAGGAAGAGGTATCAGATGATGAAGATGGCACTTCTTCCAAAAATAGCAGAAGAATGGGTTCAAGAGAAGATTTAGAATCTTTTTCAAAGCCCAAGCCATGTTTTTCATGTGGTTTTCTAAAATCTCCTAATGTGACATCATGGGGACCCTACTTATATCTACTCATGTTGAAGCCTTTCTAGGCACAATGATAAAGGTAGGTTTGTGTGAACTGGGGTTTATTAAGAAATGATAAATTATATGTGAAGTGTTTATCATGGGTACCAATCTCAAGTCATGGGGTAGTTTGGAACCATATATTAAATGAGTACATAAGAAAGGTGGCCTAAATGGGATGAGCTCACCTAGGTTGGGTGAATACATGGATTGTTTGTCAAGATGACCATATTCCTTGGGAGTGGGTAACATTTTAAGGTGTAATAACTGGTATTTACCCATTAAAAGATGTTGCATCATGGAATCAATAAACTCTTGAGCTAGTAGTTTTGAAGTAGGAATAGTTTTACTAGTTGATGCTTGATTAGAAGATGAAGATGGGATTATGTCAGGCAATGGTATTATGACATCGTTTGTTCAAAAAGTGAAGTTACATGATTTGAAGGGATGAGGATCATAGGGATGATGTGTACATGGCCTTTATGTTCATACTTAAGGAATTGATGGACTGTGGAGGGAACACATCACATTACATGAATTCATGGATGTCTTAATAAAATATTATATTAGAAAGTCCCCTCTATTACATAAAAGAGTTCATTGAGGGTGTGAGAACTAATGCAAATAAGGAGGATGATTTTTCCTACTATGGGTGCTACCATGTCATTAAATGCATGGAAAATTGTTGAGGATTGGGAAATAATGGTTTTTGGAAGTTATAACTATTAGAAAGCATGTGAAGAAATAATATCGATACTAGCCATATTATCAGTCATAACTCTTTTAATTTGTGCTTGATTTATTGGAGCTATGATGAAACATGGGGGATCTTGATCTTCAAGTGATAAAGGAGTGACCTTAAAATCAATGAAACTAGCAATGGACACCATTTGAAGGGCACCTATAAATGTTGATAATGATTGAGGCTCATCTAGCTAGACCTCATATCGTAGAGAGCTTCTATCATTATTTGTCAATGGTGTGGAGAGTCTTCGATAAGTTCATATAATGAAATTTTTACAAGTGTTTGATGAAGTTGTTTTAATATGTAAATTTATATCAGCTCCTTGGCTTCAGTTGGGGTAGTTCCTGTAATAGAGACTTTAGGCTTTCATCTAGATGGTTTAGGCATATTATGGGTAAAGGCACCTATAATTGAAACTTTGGCTTTGTTAGGATTCTTAGTTTGAGAGTGGGTGGCTACATGGAAAACATTGATGTGTAATAATGGAGGGTCCAAAGAAGCCACTGACTCTTTATCTCTTATAGGACTAGTAGGATTATGGGTAAGTGGAATGGATGGAATAGTGACCTTTTGCTTAGGAGTATTATCGTTTAGATTGTCAATTAATAGATCATCATCTTGGACTAACTGTTAGATTACAACCTTAAGGGATTTATAATTTTTTGTATCATGTCCAGGTGCTCTATGATATGCACATATTTCCTAATTTTTATACTAGGCAGGTCTTTGGGGGTGAAGATTAACAGACCATTTAGGTGGTAATGTAATGAGGGATGTATCCAACGATTATTTTAAGATTATATCATAAGACCCTTTAAAAGGGTCGTGTTGTGGTTTTACAATAGGATGTGCAATTTCTTTTAGAAAAGTATTTTGGTTTGACATTTAGATTTTATAGTAGGGATGACCTTAGGCACCTTTTCCTCAAATGGGCTTTTAGTAAAATATGGTGGGTATTTAGATGGAGGGGTGGCTAATAATGGGGGGAGATTTTACATTTTCTCATGTGTTTGAATAGAATAACCTATGATAGGGAAAAAAATGGTTGGGGACCTAAAATAGATGATGGAGATGATACAAAAGGGATAGGCCCTTTGTTCTTCCATGTGTTGAGAAAAGAGAGGGTATTTAGACTAAGATTTTTGTCTTTTAATGTTTTTAAAATATCAACTTTAATTTGAGGATGAGATAAGGCTTTATTTAGTGGAATACCAATACAATTATCTTAGCTATCAATGATAGAAGCTTTACCCTTTCCTTTAGTAGTTTCAGGATAAGGAGGTGTTGTGATAGAGGATGATTTTGAAGGGTCTTGATTTGGGGAAAAATGATAGGATCCCATTATATTATGATCTTGGTTCATATTATGAATAGGTTTGCCAAGAACCAAAGGGGTGGAATGTTTGACTCTAGAAGTATCAGGATGTTTATCTATGACATCCTAAGGATTAGTTTCATTTTCCACTTTAGGAGATTCAATGCGAGAAGATGAAGGGGATGGTTCACATGAATGATCTCATTTAATGAGTTCAAGGAGCTCTATAGAGGTTTTTGGATTTATTTTTATAGTTTTAGATTGACTTAAATCAAAATCATCTCATGTAAGGATATCCAAGACTGGTAATTACTCTGGAGTTTCTTTAGGTAACAAATAATCATATATTGTATCAATCATATGTGTAGCCTAAATTTGTGTTTCTCCAAGTTTAGCTTGGATTGTGTTTGATGTGGATGGATGGTTTGGAAATGGATATCTAAAAATATCTAAAGGTTGATTAGGAGGAGCATTTGGATTGTCCAAATGGAGGTCCCCCTTGTCAATGAGGTTTTATACCAACCATTTAAAGGATTGGCATTATTCTATGTTGTGTTTTATTACCCTGTGATAATCACAAAACTCATCCTCTTTATACCAAGTGGGTTTAGGATACATATCATCAAATGGTTTAGTTTGAGGGAGCTCAATAATGTTTTATTTTAGGATTTTATCCAATACATAAGTGTAAGGTTCTCCTAAAGGGGTATATTTCTTAGGGGTGAAATGAGTAAGGCCCCTAGGTGGTTGTGTTTGTGAAGTGGATGGTCCTAACTGATTGGGTTGGAGGGGTAGAAGATCTCAAAATAATAGCATTTGCTATCCCTTCACGTTTAGGATTATTATTATTACTATTTAATGGGTTGGGTTTGAAGTTTTTATTGTGTAACTTAAATTTTCCCTCTGTAATGCCATGAATTTTGATTTTTCATGCCATGATAAAAGCTTCATCAAAAGTCTTAAAATTTTGAACTTGTAATATGTATGAGATATGTTTTGTACAAGAGCATGAAAATAATTTAATTAATTTAGGATGTGGCAAGGAAAAGGTTAAATAGTTTATTAGGCTACACTAATGAGCCACAAGTTTGTTATGGATTCATCTTCAAATTGTTGAACAACATATAAATCTTTGATAGTCACTTTTTTAGCAATGTTGATCAAGAATTGTTCTAAGAAAATTTGGACCAATTTCCAAAAGAAAAAGAGTGAATGTTGAGGAATGAATCTGTACCAATCTAATACAACCCCTAATAGTGACATGGGAAATGTCCTAAGTAATAACACATCATCATGTGTTATAAGGTAACATGCATGTCAAAAGGCTCTAAGATGTTTTTGGGGATCTTCCTTGTTCTAAAACTTAGTAAACTTTGGAAGTTCCCATTATGGGGGATATGGTCAGATAAGAATAGATGGGTGGATAGGCTCATTACAAATTTCCTCATCTGTGAGCATATTATTGTGTCTAGAGGTGGAAACTTCCAAATTAGCCATCCTATTCATAAGGTTGTTTATGAGGTCTACTTGGGTGTTATTCTGAGGCATATGCCCTAAGATACCTAGCTAAAGATTTTGAAATTTTGGCAACAGAGTAGACAGGGGTTGTCAAGAAGAGTATCCAACTATAGTAGACATAATGGGTTGGCATGATGCCATGTATTGTGGGATTTATAGAATAATATTTTGTTGCATATAATATTGAAAATAAGTGGTTACTGATGGTTGTGATAAATCCATGTACTGGGTAGTTGAGTATACATAATATTGGGGACGTAGTGTGTGATGGATTTGTTGTGTGTGAGGGATTTGTTGTGTGTGATGGATGTGTTATGTGTGTGGCATAGCTTGAAAACTATATGATAGAGTATTCTGATGGGTGGAAGACTTGTAGGAATTGATACTACTAACATTTGAGGAGGAATAGTGGATATAGGCTAAGTGGTATAAGATTTTGAGTCTAATTAATGGGGGTTGGAGAATTGGTAGATACTATAGGTGGTTGGTTTTATAAAGGTTACATCATGTAAGTATTAGAACTAGATGGAAGAGATTAGGTGGAAAAGGTTACCATGGCTATGGTAAATTCTTTGGTTTTCTCAGTTTCCTTCAAAGGCATCCCTTATTTATATCGATAATCTTGGGCATGGGGGGAAGGAGAAATATGTATTGCTCTACTATTAAGATAGTAATTGAGAGAAATGGGGTTATTATCCAATATTTCTATAAAGGAAGGATCTCCTTGCAAATAAAAGTGTGGGAACACAATATTTTCAAAGGACTCAGGGGTAGAGGAAGAGCTAGATGTATGTTCCATAGGAGAGGATGTGACACCCTCCTCAAATTATTTCTTTGACTATTTCCTAGTCAAAATCATGAGATGGAAAAGAAAAAGAAAAACAAAAATAGAACAATAATTTATTTTTGAATTATCTCACTTTTAATTGTGGATGAAAGATGCACAAACTAAATTTGTCCCAAAAAAATTATCTTTTTTAATTTTAAGATGTGAAAAGTAAAAAATAAAAAGTATAACAAGGGTCCTAAGAAATGGTAATCTAAACATGGTTTTAGGTATTTTGTTTTGGCACTCAAAGAAAATTTGTATTGGTATTGATACATGGCTTGATACTTATGGCTTGCTCCCCTCACATCATAATCCCACATCCAATGTGGGTGCTTATCCAATATATACCAATGGTCTGGATATTATACTCAGTCAAAGAACTAAGTTAGTCCTCCCCTTGGTGGTGAAATCCAAGTGGGATCATCGAGAGAAAGGTTGCCGCAAGGTGATAAAATCCCCATTGGTTTTATTATGTTAGGTGTTTCAATATGTTAATTTATGATAGTGATTTGGTTTTTGTGTGGATAAAGTGATGACTATGATAGATTGCTACCTAGATTATTCTATGTGAAAGAACCTAAGCAAGAAAGATGGATGCAATGTATTTTAACCTTAAAAGGAAAAAAAGCAAATTTAATATTCTTTGGATGAATTCACACAAAGGGAAAGAAAGAAAATTCAAGAGTTTTGAATTTTAAGACAAAAGATGAGACTGAGGTCCCACCGATCATGCCAAAATGTTTTAGTATTTTTTTCACTTTTTTAATGTAATCTAATTAGCTACTAAAACCAAAGTAAATGCAGGGTTTTGAATATTACCTAGCGATGAATGTTGGTTTCACACTGTTGATCAAGATTTGTGGGAACTCCTCTTTGGCTAGGGAGGAATGACCTTCAAATCCCACTAACTCACAAAAAAATGGATTAATAGAAATATGAGTGGGCTACCTAGTAAGAAACCAGTCCTAAGAAGCAATAAGCTTCCTTAGATGGATGTCAACTCATGTTTAATATTCAAGTTTATAAATAAACATGAAATAAAATATATATATATTTATAAGATATAAATAGACAATGCCAAAGATATCTAATCTATAACAATATTAATATGATCAAATTAATTATCCTAGAATTTAGTAGTAATATCATCTTCTTGAATTATTACCAATTGTTCATTAATGTTTTCTTGATTAGGTGTGAAAACCACAATACAAAGGCCTAATTCGAATGCAATGTCACTTTGATTAATGAAAAATAGTTTTTGAACAATGGGAGGATCAAATATGCTAATAATATCATGAGCTAATCTAGATAGAGTCATCTACATGTAAAACATAGGTTTTTAGAAAATAGAATGCAAGTTTTGACATGATTTTAAGACTAAGAATATTATGAAAAGAGATCGCAAGAATGTTTTGAAAATTTAGTAGGGATCGATGATGATCCTATAGGATCGATTTCAATTCTATGTAAAACACTAAACTTTAAAAATAGACTATAATAATGACTTATATTATTAATAAAATAATAAAAATTGAATGTAAAATAGTGATAGAGAGACATATAAGACTATGATTTTAAAATGCAAATGAATTGAAGTACAATACTAACCTTTATGGCTGATAATAAAATTGAAAAAATGAGTTAAATAACCTTCAAAATCCTTTGATAATCACTAAAAAAAAGGTTCTACAAGATAGCAATATATTGACAACATCTGTATGTAGGTTGCAATGATATTTTAGTAGAGTTTTGAAGTCCAAAAACATAGTCACCATCCTCTTAATCCATAAAGGTTTATTATGTATATATGGATTGATGTTGATCCTATAGAATTGATGTCGATCATAGAAGATCAATTTCAATTAGACCAATTTGGTTAAATTTTGGCTTGGGTTATTTCAAATTGTGTGCTAAAATAAGTGAATGTAACATTAAGTTGTTTGCATAGGTTTTTGACTAGGATAATTTGTTGGAAGGGTTGTTGGAAGATTGAATAGGTTTGAATTTTTATTTATTTTTAGGATTTTGTGGTTAGAAATGGTAAAAATGGGGTTAATTACTATTTAATTGTAGTAACTAAGTTTAATTAACCTATGTGGTAAAGGTAAATGGGTGAGGTGAATGTAATTATTTCAAATAATTATGAATGGGGGCCATTATGTTATAAATAACATGATAATGTGATGACACACCATGTTAATACACAAGGGTGTATAAAATTAGTGTCTACACTATGCATGATATGTGCTATCACATTTAGTCATATTATGTGCACATTTTTTCACCTCAATCCCATTTTGACCAACATTATCATCCACTTAACTACTTATAAAACCACATCTAATTCTATTTTGCCTCATCAATTCTTGATTTGAGGGGGAACACCTCCTCCCTCCCATGCTTAGGTAGCCAAAACTTTGACCCATCATCTATTTTTTGTTTTGTAGCTTGCTAATACAAACTACATAACAAAAATAGGAAAAAAATGTAGACACTAGAAAACTATACACTATGGTTCTAGATGTCACATTGACCCTTAAGTCACCCTTAGACCCCCTCAAGACCACTTCACAACTCATTACCCCACAAACCCAAGTTAAAATGACTAACTTTCACTATTCTAACCTTATCCTATCGACCACCAATAGTTAACTCCTAATCGTTGACAACTAGGTTGACCACTGATGGTTAGCCTTTAACCACCTTGAGGACTAACTCTAGCTCAACTCTAACTTGTTTTTGTTATTTTTAATTATTTAATCTGTGTACATAATCAATGCATATTAACACTAAAAATGGACTGCTTGCTGAACTGGTTTTTTAACCTCTTGTTTCAGCACTCCCTTTTTCCTATATAAAGAGAAGAAGAGGAGGTGAAAATGGGGGATCAATAATCATCTAAGATCATCAAAAATTATTATAGATTATTGTACCATAACTTCTTTTCCAAGTCTTCTTCTGATAAATCTAGGAAATCTTTGAATGAGTGCAACAAAGAGCACAAGTGCTACAATTCAATAATCATAGCCAAGACACTCAAACTCTACCATAATTACTCTAGGCTCTATAACAAGTTTTCAGCCACACACCTCAACATTACTTAGATCAACAAAAATAAAGCTAATTATCTATTTTTAGTAATTAGTTCTTTTGCTCCTCTCTTAACCAAACCTCTAAACTAGACAACCCTGAATATTCCTCTCTATCTCTCAACCAACCTCCAACCTAAAACCACCTCCCAGAATCACTTAGTCACCTTCCTAACTAGACCTACCCTTACCTAAGCCAAATCTAAAAGCAACCATTGATGGTCACTTAACCACGGATAGTTTGCCCCTAACTACTGATAGTTACCTAACTATCGATGGTCACCTAACCATCAATGGTTTATCCCTTATTGTTGATGGTCACTATGTGTCTATTCTAATATCAAGTTAGTTCCACCTATTAGACCTTAATCAAACCCCACTTTTTTAATTTGTGCCTGATCATAGAACACCACCCTATTTTCTGAACCATGTTTTATTTATTTAAAATTAATGTTCAATCATTTATTTCTATAATTAGGCAAATTCATCTCTTTTAAACACTTCTTATATTTGATTTTAGTATCTTTTATTATTTATGAAAGAAATTTATCTTTCATTTCTACAACTTGATTGTTTAAAGTGTGGATTGATAGCCTCCAAAGAAGCTTATGATTCTTGGATCTAGATTTTTAGGTAATCCACCCTAATATCTAACTAATCAACCATTTCTTTAGTGATTTCTTATTTATAGGTCATTCCTCCCAAGCCAAAGAGGATTATCTACAACCATCTGGATCACAGAGTGTAAACCAAATCTAGGTTATACTAACCTCACCCTTTTTTTAAGTTTTACAACTTTCTTCTTAAGAAATAAATCAAAATTTACATGAAACACAATGGTAGGTGTGGTTGGCTAAAGCTCAATAAAAATTAGCATGAGAAGTATTGGCATGAGTTTCCCTACTTATATCAAATAGTTCTCTAACCTTATAGATATCTCATAAGCCCTAGGCAGAGTTGTCTCACTCATAAATTGGATCATGATTGCAATGTTTAAATTCAATTCTCTCAAATAGTAAAGAACAACATAGTTTGGTTTAGGTTTAATGAGGATAGGGATACTATCCCAAGTCTTTTGGAATCTATATTTTAAATCAACCATAGATTCTTGGGATTCCCTCTTTATTGAGGTGAGTTATTCAATAAGTGACACATGGTCAATTCTATCCTCTAAATCTTTACATAGGCACTCACCAAACTCATCAAAATTATTTATTGAGGTAGGAGTTAGACCCCTATACCATTGTAGGGATTTTCCTTTCAAGGATGTGGCTATTAATTTCATGGTTATATTATCTTACATAATGTTATATACTGAATAAAGGTTTACAATGTTAGTTATGTATTCTACAGGGGTGGTGGAGTTTTCTCCTATAAATTATGGTAGACTCTTCAAAGAGGTAGTAGGGATATCATCATGTTGTTAAAGGTTAAGAGGGATGCCACCATTGAAGGGTACAAAATCTTGCATTTTGGGCCTTGACATTTCCATAATGGGGGTTACGCTGCTTAAAATAATAGGATGACTAGGAGATGAATATTTACTTTAGGGATAAGAACCTCTCCTTTCAAATCTTGCTCTTTTATATGAAATAGAAGGTATATAAATGAATTTAAATGGAATACCTTTACTATTTGACCTTTTAGTAACCTTTGGAATGAGAAGTGTTGTCTATATGATACTATGAACTCTATAACAGGGAGGATCTTTAGCTTCTAATGATGGTTGATGTCTCCCTTTACTACAAATACTTCTTAATTCTAGACTTTAGTTATGCTAAAGATAATGGGTCCTACTAAGCATTCCTAAACTATTGGAGGCTTAGGTTACACCCTAGATGAAATTATAAGTGTTTAAGTCCTAATCTAAAACCTAGTCCAACATGGAAATGACCCTAGGTTGTGGGTTACCTAATTTTGGGTTAGATGTCTAGGGTTTTTAATGAGGCTAAATCCTTAGATTGTTCATTATAGTTCTCACCTAAGACCTATACTTATACCAAGGAAAAGGGAGAGGGAAGAAAGCTAAAAGGAACAAGACCTAGTCTAAATGGTGATGCACCAAATTTCCAATGACCCACTCTTAGTTTAGACACTTTTATGACTACTAATGAATCTAATTAAGACAAGAACTGATCATATTCTATGATAAGGTTGAAAACATGAGTATGTTGTATGAAGGCTAAAAATATACCTACAACTTGAAGGATAGAAAGACATAGGTTTAAGAAAACACTATGGACTTATGACACTTCAAGGGAAACCTCACTAGCCAACACTTCACTTAACCTACAAGAAACTAATAGACTTAATCAAGGTACATGAAGGACATATGGATGATGAATAAGAAACATATGCTCTATAAATAAAAATTCAATAAATCACACTTATCATTCAAATAGAATTTGAGATGTCTTGCGTTAATTCAAAAGAGTTTTTACAAAGTGATTTTGGCAAAGCTTCACTATATCAAGCTGAGGGATGCCAATCAAGAGTTCAAAGCTAGTATTTATAAGAATAAAGAGGGTAAAAAAGAGAGAAATTGGCACTGAAAGGGTCATTAATGAGCCTCATTCTACTAAAAATAACCACCACCATAATCCTTTTTGAGCCTTCCCCTGCATTATTGCCCTTCACTGTATCCTTTTCTGGTGTGATGGAGAATGTGAAGATCAAGACCAATTGCAAGAAGTAATCCCCAATATTGCTTGAATCCTTATCAAGATCCTCTACATTAATTCCTTTCACTATAAGGATAAAATATTGATATATTTTGATCTAATAAATCCATCACCATGTCTACTTTGGGTGGACATAGGTGCCTATTTGTTGGAGCTATGGCTACATCAAAAGATGAGATGCCTTCCCATAATCACAAATATCTACCCTTATTTTTAAATCTAAACTTAGGTCTACCCTCAACAAAATCCAATCCCAATTATTAATTTTCCTATAGTCTTAATATCAATGAAATGAATCTCACCAGGTGTTTGATCTCACCTCAACAACATTTTCCACCATTTTGTCTATATTAGGTCTAAAAGACCTATTATACCTCCATGGAGATCTAATGGTAATGCTTGATCCCTAAAATATCCATTCTAGTTCAACATGGATCATCTTCAAACTTGGCTCTTATGCATTTTCTTGTCTGCATCAAAAACATCTTCATCAACCTCCACCAAAAGTCCCCTAGGCTTGCCTTTATTCATTGGCTATGGACTTATTGATCTTACTCACACCATTGATATTTTTCTATATGAATAAATGTGAGCCATAGATCTTCTACTAATTTAACACACTTTAAGACACTTTTCACATGTGCATGTACTCTTAAGATCTACTAACCCTTTGACCCTTCACTTACTGTCAGATCTACTTTGTATGCATGAACACACTTCATTGATCTACTTGGACCCACTGACTTGAGCTTCATCTATATGCCATTAGATCTTTTGATCTAATTGAATGCATGACATTGATATCATTCTAGTGAACTTTTGACCTATTAACCTTGCATGTACCTTAGATATTTTGCTTGAGTTCCCAAAATCTATGGCATGAATTCACTCTTTTGAATCCAAATGGCTATTTCATGAGGCCTGAACTTGATGTTCCCATGCATGTCTTACTTGTTAAGGATTTTTTAAATCCAAAAAATTAATTACTGTAGCTTTAACTTGACATCCTTAGGTACATCTCATACTATTGGTTTATTTTTAAAGGTTTGCAAACAAAAATACACCAATACACAAAATTTTCAAAAGAAAGACATAGAATGAAGTACATCCTTTTCATGTAATCCTTAACTCAATAGTTTCCAAGATAATATTATAATATGACTATACAAGAACTGAGTATACATGTTTTGAACACTTTCAACATGAATGATAAGCAGAATATAAATATAGATCTTGATACTTTAAGATATAGGGTTAGCCAATTTCTAGTTTTAGAAATTGACCAAAACTATCAAAAAGGAACATGGAAATTACAAGTGGCTCTTTCTCAAAAATATCTTATAAAATGATAGTTAAAATTTACAATCTACAACTTTACAATATTTTTTACAATAAAGAAATACAATACATAGAATATATTTGATTGAAATGATTAATATACAATCATAACCTCCAAATACTATTTGTCCTTCTTTGTTTGTGTCTTCTTAATATAAGCATAAAAGATTTTGAATATCTATAAGATATGATCTTCATCAAGACCAAGTGAATATAGGTTTCTTATTTCACATTCTATAATTATGTCAGAGAGTTCCCTTTGGGTAGCCCTATATACTTGAGTGTCTTTCCCTATTTTATCCAATGTATTATGGTACCTAATAAAATAATGGATAGATCTCAAGTTGATTATTGTGTCTTATGATGACTCTCTCTCAACCACTCATTTGAACTTGTCTTTAACTTCTTATACTGAAAGGATCTGGTCTTGATGATTTGTTGCTTCACATGAAAATTTATTAAGAAAATATTCAATGTCAAAGATAATATATGTGACCTTATCATGTGTAGCCTTAGCTATATTAATACTCTTTATGATTATTCTTATTCTAAAGTTGGCTTCCCTATCCAATTCCTCATACTTTTCATCATTTTCAATATCTTTTTTTGTAATGAGGGTATAAGTTTCAATCATGTCCATAGCTTACAACTTTGGGTATAATAAGTTCAACCTTTCTATCTCTTCCTAATATTTGTTTATTCAATCCTTTAAAGTTGTCCATCCATCCTTTAGGTCTTTGTAGTAATCCATTTCTAACTCAATGACTTTGTTTCCATTTGAAATGAGATCCTCTACCCAATCCTTTTTATCCCTTCCCATGTTTCTAATGTCTGTTATTGCATCAAATGTTTCTCTATCATAGATTTGAGTAATAGATTTTGTTATTTGGGTAGCAAAATCAATGAACTTCTTTAGTGCAGTCATTAATTATTCAACCTTATTCTTCAATTCATCCTTTGTGACCTTGTCACTATCTATTTTATCAAAAAGAGATTTAATGATTGATTGAACATCATGTTTCAATCCCTCTCTTTTAGGATGACCAAGGTGAACCTTTGATATTTGGTAATCCCCCACCACTAGATCTTCCTTTTATTCATCTAGTGAGAGGACTAAAATTACCACATACTTCTCCCCTACTAAAACATATAGTATTATTGATATGGTTTTGGGAGCTACCTTTGATCTCTTTGATGCCTCTATAAGGCCAAAATCAAGCGTATTAGGGAACATCATCTATTTATATTTCTTCCCCACTAATTTCACTAACCAACTTGGAGTTGCATCTTATTGTCCTAGTATTACCAACTATGAATCTACAAATAAATTTATTGCACAAGTGGTTATGGTGATGAGTGTTGTATATTTTACTAATATGGTCACTGAGTCTTTAGTTAATGTTTTGGCAATCTTTTCCCTACCTATGGGTTGAGTGGCCACATTTGTATTAATGATATTTCCTATCTCTACCTCCTTTGTGGGAGTATGAGCTATTATGTAAATGGAACAAATGTTTGTAGTGGAAATATATGTTCCTATTAGGGGTATGGAATATGTAAGTGACACAAATAGAGGGTTATGCATAGGGAGTTGAAAAAGGGAAACCTATGGGAGTGTGGAATCCAGAACCATGAATGAATCAATTAAATTTGAGGGGACACTCAAGGTTGATGCAATGAGAAAGGTGATAGGAGATGGAAATGAAGTAATAGATATCCTAATGTTTAGGATGGATAGAGGGATTATAGTTAGGATGAATAAATCCATAGCTATGTACTATTGTATGATGTTAGTGATTAACAAGGTAGTGGTGCTGATTCAGGATGATATGGAAAGAATTATGGAAGAGGGTAATAAAATTGTGGAAGAGGGAGGAATTATGTAAGAGGGGAGTGAAAATTAAGCATGAGTTTCCAATTGTGTTGATTGAGATATTGGAAATGGATTTACTAACATAGGTGAGCTGGTGGAAATGGAGGGGGAAATTTATTGAGGTGATGGTAGAGTAGAGATAGGATGAAGAGGTGTTATAACTAATGGAATGATAGATATATGAAGAGAAACTATGGAGATAGGAGGAGAAACTATTTATATTTTAGGGGTAGCTATGTCTTTGACTAAAATCACTATGGGTTGATTCGCTAGTGATCCTTGGCTACTAGATTATCCTCTCTTAGCCTTTTGCTTTTGTTTTCTCTTATGAGATACCACTAGCCTATCTACCTATTCTATTTGTGTTCCACTTCTATAACCTTTCATGGTTAGTGGCACTCCCTTATCTTGGACCTATTTTAATTTATCATTGATACTCAAAGTTTCCTTGGTCACCTTAACCCCTTTGCTCCTAATCTAGTTGACTATCCTTTTTATTACATTTTTAGTCGTATCCATTAATGAGGACTCAAGGATGGACCACCTAACTGATGGAAGGGATTGAGAAAAGATCTTTTTATCATAATATACCCTGTCCACAAGATATTCATCATCTACCAAGTCCTCAGGGACCAGTGCTTGTTATAATCTTTGATTATCTCCAATGTCATCCTAAAATAATCTTTCAGTCTCACTTCTTCCTCATCTTGTAGGTCTTCCCCGTAGTTTTCATAATAGGGAGCATGTGAATATGTTGTGACCCCCAATATAATGGTAATAGTACCATTCACATCAAAAATAGGTCTTACATCAAGAGCTATTAAGATCATCTGAGTCATCTCAACATTAACACACTCAGTTTTGGATATGGAAGGGCATGTATACCTCCATATATTAGTGGGGAAATGTATTTTTACCTTGTGTTTGCTTAATAATAACTTGTGAGTCTTTAAAAGCTACCTCATAAGTTCCATTAAAGCCCATTTGTCACTTACATACCTTGGGAGGGTGTAAGGACAACCATTGAATCCTCCTACTCAAATATTTGATTATGTGTGGAATTGAATGAAATAGGATCCCTAGTTTGTGATCTCATAAATAATAGCATTAGAGAAACTCTTATTTTCTAACTCTTTGTCAAACATGACTATGATGTAGTATATGAATGCATCATTTACCCTTCTAAAATGTTACATAATTGCTTTAAGGGTGAGGTTAGGGTAATAATTGAAGACCATGTTGACTTGGTAATGCACTGTATTCAACCCTACAAAGGCTCTCCCCTTTGCTAATATGTATACTACATATGAAGTCATATATAACTTCCCTATATTATGAACTTCCATAAATTGCTTTTGGATGGAGTCACTTATTAGTTGGGCTTGGTGAATGTACTTATTTTGGTGGATTATCCATATGTTTTGGTACATTCAATCTTGAAAGTTTTTGACATTGGGGTTCCAAGTGACTCTATGTAGGAGTATGATTAAATCACCCACTTCATCCTTAAATTATATTCTTTCTAGTGTTTTGGGTAATCTTGTACATGTAGGCCTAGGTAATTTTAGCCATTGTTTATTAATTACCCTTAGACATTTAGTGTTATTATCTTGATAAAACTTCTTTGATGATTTAAGAGTTATATCAATATAACTCTCATATTCTAGGGTTAAGAACACTAAGTCTATGAAGTTGGGGTCCAAGTTCATAATCATTTCCCCTTTTCATTTAATACTTCTCTCTTCTCTGCATCATAATGATTCACCAATGTGAGAACAAGTTCATGTCTCTACACTTATAAGGGGAAGGTTTCTACCTAGGGCAGTCTATAGTTGTAAATGCTCTAAATCTAATCATTTTTGAATTCAGCATTTACCCTTATCCAAAAATCACTTAGGTCTATGTGACCTAGGTCTATGTTTATGATTTCATTGGTGTTGGATTTTAAAATGAGGGGGACACTAGGACCCTTAGATTTTAATTTATTTTCTTTTCTAGACATATATTCTAGGGAATATGACTTTGGAAAACTAACTGTAGATTTGGCAAATTTTGGGATTGCAAAACACAAGTAAACATTTTGGTGGAGTTTGGATTTACATATGTAATGAAAATGTCCAATGAGGATTATGGTTTTAAAACACACTTGTAATGTTTTATGAAAACTTCAATAGTTTTTAGGCTTTCAATTACAACTAAGATCCCCATTGGGCTTTGGAGTTGTAAAATACACTAGGATTATCTATGGATTTGTAGGTTTGCAAATGCAGGTGGAATCTCCATGAGTTTTGGAATTTCAATGGTAGGTGAAAAGCCTATAGGGACTATGTAAGGAATATTAATGGGAATATTCAATTGGTTTATATGAAATTAAAAAAAACCTAGATTTTTTGCAAGCTAAAAACATTTGAAAAGACTTGGGATATATGTAGACAATTATTTTGGGAAAACACAATGCAACCACAACACTACAAGTAACTATTAGCAATGCAAGCAAAATGAAATGATCACCCTAGCTTTTGCACAAGAAATGGAAACTAATGTTTTTTGTAAATATATAGAAATAGTTTTGGAATACATGGAATAAATAGAGGAATACCATTTTATATGAGATGGTAATGGTGGTCATGGTTCATGGTTGTGTTACTTGATGTGATGGCATGATCATGGTTTGGTTACTAGTAGGGTCATGGTTCTTGCACAGAACTCTAATTTTCATATTTTATAAATTAAAAAATGAATTTTAATTAAAATAATTTCATTTATATAACCGTAAGCCTGAAATTAATGTACCTTAGGTTAGTGGTTGGTAGATTGTTTTGAACTTTAGAGTACTAGAGTAATTTCATAATTTTGAAAAAAAGTAATTTGTACTTTGACTTCCACTTTCTATTGGGTAGCTTGGTTTATTATAAATGGGAAAGTGGAACTTGAGGTTAAATTTTAAACTTTTCAAGTTGTAATTTGCAACCAAGGTTCTAGTTTCTGTAGGAAGGGTAGTAGATGGGACGTGAAACTCAAGATACAATTTGCAACTTTGCAAGTTTTAAATTGAAACTTGAGTTTTGGTTTTTGGTAGGAGTGATGTATGGGAAGTAAAGGTTAAAAATAAATTTTCAAGTTTACAATTTAAATTTTTTATTTGAATCTCTATTTTCCATGGGGAAGGTGTTTGGAGGAAGGCAAAGCTCCAATTTTTAAGTTTGCAAGTTTTAAATTTCACTTGAATCTTTGGTTTCCATGTGGAAGGTGTTTGGTGGAAGGAAGAGCTCCATTTGTAATTTTAAACTTTTCAAGTTGAAAATTACTAATGGGGTAAGTTATAAATTTCATTTGATCTTCACTTTCTATCAGTTATGTGTAAAGTTGGAAGTAGAGGTTAGGATGTAATTCACAAGTTTTTAAGTTGAAAATTACTTCTAAATCTTTGGTTTCTAATAGATTGGGAAAAATGGATATCTTGGTCTTTTTAAGGCATTTTTCCAAACAATTAATGAGTCTCCCTTGGGTAATAAATATTTTAATATTTTTGGGACAAAAATATCAACATTTTTGGTGATCTCTTTAGGTTGATTGCTTTCTAATTAGTTTCTCTCCATTATCCTTCTAGTTCAGTGGGCATGGAGTCATGTTAAACTTAAAACACTTTAATTGGAGAATTAAAAAATTAGGATTTGCCTAAACAAGAATGAAATAGGAAAAAATAGAAATAAACTAAGGAAATAAAAACTCTTAATGAGTTGACCTATGCAAAAGCACTTATTTGGGAAAATAATTAAACCTAATAAATACAATATTTTTGGAATGAATTCAAATCTTAAAAAAAATATTTGAGATATATCTCATTGACTAGGATAGGTATTTCCAATCCATTGAGCTTGGATAGCTGGAATATATTTATTCCCTTATACTAAGTTATAATGTATGGACTACTCCATATTGCATCAAACTTCATGTGCTTGCCTAGTTTAGCTCTTTCAGCATCACATTTGACAACCATGTCTCCTTCATTGAAGCTCTTATCAGATGATTTTTTGTCAAAAGTTCTCTTTGTATGAGCTTGATTTACTTCTAGAACTTTCATTCACTAGTTCTTGACTTCTTCTAGTTCCACAAGTTTCACCAATTATATTGTCATTTCATCATTGTGAATCAATTCCAACTGATGATTGAGTCTAGAGATGGTAACTCAATTGACAATGAAACTCGAGCTTCCCTTTCATATACCAACATGAATTGAGAATTGCCAATGTCTCTCTTAAGATTTATCTATCATCCCACAATGTTGATTTTAACTTCATGTGCCATGTCATTTGGTTGTCTTCCATTATCCTTTTGATAATATTTATGAGATTTTTGTTGGTAGACTCAACCAAGACATTAACATGAGGTTAATAATTGGAATAACTACTCAATTATACATTTTTATAGCCCATTCACTCATTTGAGTGCCCATAAAAGCTTTGGCATTATCTGAGATAATGGTGTAAGGAATACCAAATCTTGTGACAATGCCATCCATATATACCAAGATAGATACCTTCATGTCATATTTTAGTGTAACTTCTTTGGTCCATTTAGTGATTCAAATAATTAGTTATTATAAGGACCTATTCATGGCCTACACTTGAATGTGGATTGATCATTCCATTCATATCCAATCCCCACTGGTCAAAAGGTTGGTTAGATTAGATTGGTTTGATAGGGAGATTTTATAATCTTTGCTTGCTTGTAAAGTATGCACACTTCTTTAAATTCCTTAGCCATTGATTGGCACATTTGAATATGTCAAGAAAATAATACCCCCCTCTCATTATTTTGATGTTCATGATTCTTGCAGATAAATTTCCACCTGATGGACCATCATGAAATTCCTCGATCACTTTGGGGACTTAACCATGATCAATATACCTTAGCATGACTCCATTTATATCTTTACTAAATAATACTCCATCAACAAGAACATAAGGAATAGATTGGATTCTAAATTACTTTTTCTTAAACTATTGTAAATCATATAGGTACTTACCAGTCTGCAAGAATATGGTCATGTCATGGATCTAGTTATTGAATAAAGGTGGAGTGGTTGGTTGGGATGTATTTTTAAAATACACTACATCATATACTACATAAATAGTTTTTATATCAAAGGCTAACTATTTACATAACCCTTTCCTCTTACAAGCTTTTTAATTTTGATGTTCACATCACATTCTATGACATTTGTGATCCATCCTACACTTTTTCATTTAATTCTTGACTCAGAAATAAATCTTTAACACTTTGTTGGCTAACCAGTAGATGGATTTTATTGTTGGAGAGAATGTGCCTAAATTTTCTGAGAGCTTTAATTATAGTATATACTTGCTTCTCCATGAAATTATACTTTACTTCATAATCCTTCAAGGATTGATTGAAGAAAGATATTGGCTATTCCAACTATTTTTTATTATATTAGGTTAGAATATTTGAGATGTTACCTTCCCCTCCAAAATCATAGAGAATTAAATCATTCTCATACTTGGGGTTGAGTAGGGTAGGAGCTTGAGAAATAGCTTGTTTGATGGCTTCAAAATTATCTTCTCCTTCTTATGTCTAGATGAAAATGATACCCTTCTTAAGCATTGTATTTAAGGGTCTTGGCCATAGAGGCAAAATTTGGAACAAACCTTCTTAAAATTTTGATATTTCCTAGGAAACTTTGTAAAACATTTTTATGGATTAGGACTACTAGTGTAGATATATAACTTATTCTCTCTAGGTCTATTATGACACCCTATTTTCAAACAATGTGTCCTAGTAGTTTCCCTTCATGAACTATGAAAATTCACTTTTTGGATTGAGGTAAACTCCAAATTATCTACATCTTTCAAAAATATGCCTAAGGTGATCCAGGTGTACATCAACATGTTTTGAATAAATAGTGATGTCATCTAGTTATACTAGGATCATCTCATTTATAAAACTCATAAAAGCCATATCCATAACTCTTTGAATTTTATCACCAATACTAGTTATAACAAAAGGCATATTTTTATATGCATATGTACCCCATTTTGTAGTGAAATCAGTCTTGAACTATTTTGATTCCTATATTAGGATTTGGTTATATCTAGAATAACTGTGTAAAAGGGAAAACTTTTTAGATCCTTATATAGTTTGTAAAATTTTCTCCATGGGTGGAAGGGGATAATGATCCTTCAGAGATGCTTTGTTAAAATACCTAAAATCTACACAAATCCTAATTTCACCATTGTTTTTCCTTACAAGGACTAAGTTAGCAACCCAGGATGAGTGTTTGATAGGGAAAATGATATTAACATCTATTAGTTTGGACAACTCACTCTTCATCAAGGGCTCTATTTTTAGATTGATTGGTATTTATTTTTGTCTAAAAGGCTTGGTATTTAGTTCAATATTTATTGTGTTAGGTTAAGCTAGAGTCAAATCCCCTTAGATCTTGACAACTCTAAGTGAAGTTATAATCAAATTCTTGACAAAACTATTAGATTGAGCACAGGGATTAAAAATAGAGTGAGATTGTATTACACATCACACATTTTTCAAACCATACAAGAAGTCCTATTAAATAGGGGAAAAAATTAACCACCCAAGAAACATGGAAAGGGTGGGTTAAACAACCAATGTTAGCTAGCATGAAATAGCTAAGCTTGATAAAACAAACTGACCTCTTAACCCAAGTGGTTAAGGAAACTAACCATAGACATATTACCTTAGTCAATAACCCAAGGTAAATACATAATTATGGTAACACCATCCCTTAATGACAAAACTAGAAAAAAGACCAAGTTTATCTCTAAATTTTATGAACTTGTCTGCACCAAGTGCTTTGGTCATTATATCAGCTAGCTACTCTATAGTGAGATAGTAGAAGAGACTGATGTCTTCATTTGTAACCAAATATTGGATGTAATGAAGGTTAACCTCAATGTGTTTGGTCTTATCATGGAATACTAGATTATTTACCATCTTTAGAACACTTTGGTTATCACAAAAAATTAGAGTAGGCTTTGATGACTCAAATTGAAGATCCTCCAAGATTTTATTTATCCACATAGTTGCACAACCTACACTAACCATAGATTTATACTCTACTTCTATTGAATATAATTCCACTATAGTTTGTATTTTGATCTACCATGAAAAAACTCCTAAACCAAGAGTGAATACATAGCCTATTGTAGATTTTCATGAATTTATTGATCCTACCCAATTAGAGTCAGAATATCCTAAAAGCTCAAAATCTATAGACTTCTCATATGGTATGCCAAAGTCAAGAATACTTTTGACATATATCTTAATGCCCATTTTTTAGCTAACTAATGTACTTATTATGGTTTATACATGAATGAAGATATAAAAACTCACTACAAAATAAATATCTGATCTAGTGGTAGTGAGGTAAATGAGACTACCCAGTAGCTACTAATAAACTATTTCATTGATCGGAGGTGAAGAAATGTCAGTTGAAATTTTAGCTCTTACATAGGTGTGTGAGTTAGATTACAATCCATCATTATAAACCTTTCCAATAATTATTTTTCATACTTATTTTGTGACATGAATCAAACACAATCACCTTGCCAAAATTCAACACCTAAACAGTATTCAGTAGTCCTAAGTCTATCATGTGAAAATTTCAACAAATATCATCCTTCATCTATTGAATGAGACTATCACTACTCCCATTAATGGCTATATCATCAACATATATAATGAGAATCAAGATATCATCACCAAACACCTTTGCATAGAGAGTTAGTTTAGAGTTACACCTTTTTAATCTAGACTCCCTAAGGTAAATATCTATGTTCATATACTAGGCTTGAAGAGCCTACTTAATCCCATATAAGGACTTGATCAAACTATAAATAAAATGTTCCTTAACAGGAACCTAAAAACCCTATAGATGAGCAATGTAGACTTCTTCCTCTAGATCTCCATTCAAGAAAGCACTCTTGACATCCATTTGGTGCACCTACCATCCAAACTAAGTAGCAATAGCAACAATCAAATGAAAAGTTACCATCTTTATAGTAGGAGCCAAAGTATCTTCATAATCAACCCCTTCATCTTGTGTATATCCTTTTGTAATAAGTCTATCTTTATGTTTATCCAAAGAACCATCTTCTTTGCATTTTATCTTGTAAATCCATGTACAACTAATGGATTTATTTCTTGGTGGTATCTCTATGAGCTCCCAAGTATTATTTGTCATCAAGGAATCATATTCTAATTGCATGGTTGATTCCCATTCATGCTTCCCTTTGGCCTATAAAAATGAATTAGGCTCAAATACATGTGAAATAATAGTTGTTATAGCAAAATTGTCATGCTCACCTCTATTACCAAACTACTTTCATGATCTCAATCTTCTTCCTTCCACACCTTGTGGCAAGTCTCCTCCTTTAGTTCTTCCATTATGGTAGAATACCAATTTAGCTTCTTTGGTTATTCTCTTAGAACCTCACAATGACCTGCACTAATTCCCTCCCTAGAATGTGATTCTACTAATGAACTAGAATCCTGCTCAACTTTCACATCAAAATTTATAATAGAATCATTAGAAGAAAATAATGACTTAATATCTAAAATTGTACCAGTTGCTATGAATTATGGCATCTATTCATTTACTATGAAATATCTATTTACCATAACTTTGTTAGTAGAAACATTGAGTAATCTGTAGGCCTTTGACCATTCATTGTACCTAAAAAAAATGTATGCTTTATTTTTTGTGTCCAAGTTACTTCTCTTTAGACTAAGAATAATTATAAAAGCTACACAACCAAAAATTCAAAAAGCACTTACATCTGGAGTTAAACTTGACCAAGCCTCCTCTGGATTCATATCCTCCAGTGCTTTTGTAGGACTTATATTGAAGATGTACACCATTGTAATATGCCAGATCTAATACTCCGTTAGTTATTGAAGCTTTACCAACACCAAATGAATGTCTAACTTACTTCCCCAACTGACATCTATTACATACATGATGATTATCCCAAATAGAAGGAATCCCCTTAACCATTTTAGTCTTTCTCAATGTAGTCAAATACTAAAAATTCAAATGCCTATACCTTTCATGCCATAGTGAAATTATGTTATCAACCATAGCAAGTACACTTTCCTTTACCCTTTGTGGATCTACAAGCTTATACAGGTCTTTCTCACCAATCCTAATAGCAATAATCTTGTTATCTCTAGTAGTGACTAAACATTGTTGTCCTTGAAACATTATAATAAAATCATATTTTAAAGTGATCCCACTAATTGAAAGTAATTTTTTTTTCATATCAGGTACATGCCTAGCTTTCTTAAATGTATATTGAACTACACTATTAAAATTGATCTGAACATTACCATATCCTTTCACAAAATGAGTTCTACCATCTCCCAAAGATACAAATTAATTATTGTTATCTTTAATAAAATCCACATACCATTCTTTAAGGCATGCATAATGGTGAGATTCCCTTGAATAAAATTACCAAGCTTGATCCATCATAGAATTACCATTAGAAGCCATGAAAGTAGAATTAGGAGATGTTTCCTCACCTTCAGCTACATTCACATGATGAGATTTCTTTCTAGGGTTAGCCATATCCTATTATCTTTTCCTGCAATCTTTCTTAAGGTGACCAGGTTACTTACAGTAAAAACATTTCCACTTAGATTTATTATTAGAACCACTTACTTGTGATGTTTCTATTAGAGAACTAGTAGTTTTACCAAACTACTTACCTTCTCTCTTGATGAAGAATGCACTCTACGTAGAAGTAGATGTAGACAACATTGCTTGTTTCTATCATCTCTTCTTCTACAAAAGTAATGTGGATAAATTTTCAAATTCCAAAGTCTATGTCTCAATAATCATGTGCAAGGACTCCATAAATGACTCAAATGAAGGTGGAAGATTTTGCATAACCATAACAATCAAATCTTTCTCATCAATAGGCTTCTGTATAGCCTTCAAATGATCACTAATGTCCTTTATCTATAATAAAAACTCATAAATAGAGCCACTTTCTTTAATCTTAGTAGAAAATTAAAAAAAAATTAAATAGAATACCCTGTCAGCATTAGAATTCTAGTATTTAGAAGTAAGATTAGTCCACAAAGCTAATGTAATGGTTGCATTTCTGACCTTTGAGATTAGATTACCTATTACTAATAGTTTTAACAACATAATATCCTCATGATGACATTTATCATAGTCATCATAACCATTTATAGGCCTTTGCTCTTTATCTAACACTATTTGATCAAAGTTAGGATATTCACATATCGTCAAAACCTTGTGACTCCACAAACTAAAGTTTTTGCCTATCAATTTCTGAGAATGTAGCAGTAATAGGTGTTGAATACTAGTAATTTGACCTAGTTTTTCATGAAAATAATTAAATCATAAAAACTATAATAAATTTTATAAAAATTCCTTATACACACAAATTCTATGTTGACACTAAACAACTTTGCCAGTTTTCAGCAATAAACTTAATACCATTTGTAAGATCTCAAATTTTATTTCACTGAAATAATTAAATTAGGGAACTTATAACTCCAATTTAAAAAAATTGTTTCTCCATACACATCCAAATAAAAAACCCAAAAAATAGTGAAATTTTAAACTTCTTAGATGCTTCTATGGTTATTAATCAGTGATAGGTCCCCAATAACCCCTATTATCTAAAGTTTTGATTTATTTCAATTAAAAAATTAAAAATAATAAAAATAATAAAAATTTTGGTTAAAAATTTCATGAAAACAATTAACGAATCAAAAAATTGGCCTACCTATGAAATTCTAGGCACAGATTATGAGCTCATTTCTCAGCCAAATCAAAAACTATCTTCACCAATGTTCAAGTTAGGATTTAACTCACATTTTAGACTTTTATTTCACTAAAAAAGACCGAATTTTATCCTCTACCCTAAACTCTATAGCACCATACACTATATGACCAACCAAAAAAAATGAAATAGAGGCCTAAAATAGTCTAAAACTGATCCCTCTAACCTCCTTTTGATCTTATTCAATTTTTTGATCTTCTGGTTAAACTTACAAAATTTTATCTCTCCTATGGCTCTCTAATGGGTGCATGAATATCCTCCCTAGAAAGACATTAACCTCTCTGGCTTCCATAGACCTCCACTCAAGTTCTATGAACCATGGGATCTGAATACCATATTAGATTGAGCACAAAGATTGAAAAGAGAATGAGATTGTATTAAAGATCACACATTATTCAAACCATATAAGAAGGCCTATTAAACAGGCAAATAAATGAACCATCCAAGAAACATGGAAATGGTGGGTGAAACAACCAATGTTGGCTAGCATGAAATATCTAAGCTTGATAAAACAAACTAACCTCTTAACCCAAGTGGTTAAGGTAACTAACCATAGACCTATTACCTTAGTTAATAACCCAATATAAATACATAATTATTGTAACAACAACTCAATAAAATCCTATTTCTTAGAAATATTACATACCTTTCCAATCTTCAATGTTTTGCCCTCTGAAATGACTATTGGATCATAGTCTTCTTCATTGACCATTATATTCTTATTTTCACCTTTCAGCTAATCATTTGAGTTGAATATACTTTCTGAAGTAATAAGGGCCATGGGTAACTTATTTTTATTCAACTAAATGACTTTATCTCTATATTTATCTTAGAGTCTTGACTGGTTTCTATCAAAGAATTTAGCTTCCTCTCTTAGAAAATTTATAATTTTTTTATCACTATCAAAGACTTACTAGTTGGTTGTTTTATCAGGAATAGATGGCCTCACTATCAACTTTACATGTTAGCTATTTTTTTATTTATTTCTTCAGGCAGGTTATACTGGGAGCCTACTGAGGCCATACGATCAACATCATTATTTTGTGTTTTTAGTACCACTTGAATATTCAAAGTGGCAAAATCTTCTAACAAGTCCCAAACCCTATGTTTGTAAGATCTCATCAAGTTATTCTTGGTTATGCTTTTGGATCTTAATTGGTGAACAATCAACTCATTATTACCAAATACTTGTATTAATTAAATCCCTCTTTCCTTGTCTAGTTAGAGACCTCAAATCAATGCTTCATATTTAGCTACATTATTAGTATAGTTGAATTAAAGTATAAAAGAATAAAAATAACTCTCCTTTTGTATAGAGATCAAAACATTGCCTGTACTTGCACATTCCTCCTTCTCGAGACATCAAAGAATAGTTACCAAATTCCTTGGAGATCCTCAACTAGTTTCAAAAGATTTAGAATAATTGCATCATTTTTATGAATGCAATATGTACCCAACCTGGTTTCTTGTATGTAGTCTTAAGGATCAAATTGAAGATTTAATCCCCATTCATCCAGATGTGTTTGGGATATCTTTCACAAGTGTTGTAACTTCATGATCAAGCTCCTCTTCCTAATCTTACAATGTGTAATTCATATCCATAGGGATAGGAGTATATGACTCAATATGGTCTATAGTGATTGGCTTATCTCTTATTTTTACTCTCATTCAGATCCGTAAATAGTAAATGACCCCACTTATTAAAAACTATTTAAAAATGGCACTTGATAATTTTAACTAATTTAATCTATTTTTATGGATAAATAATAATTTATCAATTCCCCATAAAATTACATTAAAATTGCCATATTAATTCAACAATTTAATAATTAAAAATAACAAGAAGAAAATGTTCAAATATAAATAATACACTTACACTTGATAACGGAGTTCACCTTTTTAGGGGTTACATCTCTAGGTTCAATAAAATATGAACCGATATATAAATGATGTCAAAATAAATTTAATTCTTACATTATAATGTGCTCCTATAATAGGCTACCAAGCATTCGTCTTGACTTGAGAAAGTCTTACAAAAGATGAGTTTTGTAAAATATCCACTCCGCACTGAGTTACTTCTAATGAACTCTTTTTTGCTTCTTATTCTCCTCTAATGAGTGCTTTGAGAACTTAGAATGATTTATTTTTAATGAATTTTCTAATAACCCCTCACCCCTTTATATACTTGTGGAGGCTACACATATAGTGGGTGTGTTAATCATCCCTTTATAATTTTTATGGAATTTAGAATTGTCCCATTTACAAATTGTATGGGGTTTTGATTTGTCCCCTAGGTTTGAATGATTATGTTTATCCCCCTTTACCAAGGTGGGTATTTTTTACAAAGTCTTAAGGATTTAAAATATCCTATTTCATTATGTAATCAAATTAAAGCCTATATATAGATTTTACCTTCCATGTATAACTTTATACATAACTTATTAAGGCTTTAAAAAATTTATAATATCCAACATACCTTGGGATAAATTTGAACAAGCTTATAAAAGGTGTCAAAGGTTTAACTTTAAGCATTAGTGTTGTGACATATCCCACATGCATGGGATAATAACAAAATACCTGTTTTAAGGTGTAGACACCTAAATCTAGCCATCGATAACCTTTAACCAGGATTTTGACCAATTTCCACTAAAATGCATAATTTGGCCTAAAAACACTAAAACACATTAAATGAGTTGAAATTGATATATTCAAGTGCTAATTTTGGCCAAGGTATCACTAAATAGGATAATGTAATTTATGGGCTAGATAACTTTGATCAAATCATTTCAAGTCAAAATGCAAATTTTACACATGGGTGCTCTAGATTGCTCTTTTCTATCAAATCTCTTGCATGAGACACGTGCCTTTGTTATTTTGTGTTGAAAACATCATAAATGGGATAATGGTTTCAATGAATCTAACATCACATCCTAATTTTAATCTAGACAAATTTTGAACCAATAATAAGGCATTCTGATCAATCTGAGTAATTTGTGCATAAAGTGCTTAATCATGCTTAAGAGCTATTTAAACCAAATTAGAGCCTAATTAAGAATTCCATGCAAACTTGTTGAATAATTATTTTTTTAAATGAATATTGAATATTTGCATCATCAGGTGACCTCATTTCTTTAGAAGATATCCCTAAGCCATAAATGCCACAAATATCAAGATTCATGCCTCCCATGCCTCATCAATGCCCTCCATGCCTCTTAATTGCTCCTCTACACCAAATATTGATGAGCCTATTTATGAATTTTAATTATAAAATTAGATTAATCCTTAGACACACATCTCAATCTTGAGATGGATGATTCATGTTGATTCTACCCATGTACAAAAAATCTATAAATAGGAGGCCTTGCCACATGAATTTTAAGCTTGGATAATGCAAAGTTATAATACACAAATAATTCCAAAAGCCATTTTAATTAGTGTTATAATTTCCAAATATTGATCCAAGCCAATCCAAGCCAAAGCCACAAGGTACCAAAGAGAAGAGGAGATATCCAAACCTCCTTTAATGAAGACTTCATGAGCATAAGCTGAGCAAGCCACTACAACAAGCATTTGGAGAATCTAAAGAAGGTGAAGGATTCTTATTTTTCTTTAATTTTTAGTTGCACTTTTCATTTTTTTTGTTATTAAGCTCACCCTCATAACTAGGCATAAAGATGTATGCTAGTTAGTGTGTTTTTATCAATTTGTTTTCATTTTGGGACTAACACAATATTAATCATCTCTCTTGAGTCAAATTCTTAGTCTACATAATGGCATGCCCAGTGGGACTAGATGCATACCATGTATGAAGGATATCATGAGAAAACTTTAAAATTTCAATTTGGATGTTTAAAACTCTATCTAAGTGATTATCTAACTTTGTTTGGCTGGATTTTCACCTTCACGAGTTTACACAAAGAACTACCAACCGTTAAGTAAACCATCACTAGTTGAGTAAACTATTGATGGTCATATAATCATCGTTGGTTAGGTAAACCATTGTCATTCACTATGTTTTTTTTTTTTTTTTTTAACATAGACCTAAGAGATACCATTTTAAAATTCTTGGTTTGGGGTCATAAAAACTCCATTTTATATTATTTTTTTTAAAACCATGTGCTTTCTCCTAAATTTTTAGAATATAAAATTAGTTTAGCTTCAATTTTCATAAATTTTTCACAACATTTTGAAAATCTGTTTGGATGTTTCTAATCTAACACATTTACTTTTGGAGTGATGCCTTAAGGGTAGATAGGTAACCATCAAACTTCAAATTTGATAAATCATGTTTTAGACCACCTTTTGCATGCTTTTAATTAAATTAGGAACATTATTTTTGTGATTAATGTAACATTTAGGTGCTTAAATAAGTATTTTTTATCATTAGTTTTCAAAGTTCACAATCTCAAGACCAAGGGGTGAAAAGAACACCACCACACCTTTCAATTTGGGGCTTAAAAATGAACTCATATTTCAAATATTTTGTATTCACTACTTTTTTCAATTAGCACTTTGTTTTCATAGAATACAAGGATGTTGCATGTATTCTCTTCCATTTGTCCCCTTTAGGGGACCCTTGGAGTCAAAATTTCCATCCTTATTGAAAAATTCCTAGTCCAAGGCTTAGAAAGATTGTCATCTAAAGCACTCCCCAAAAAATCATCATAGTTTGGGTGACCTTGAAAATGACCCTAAAGTATATTTTTATTAGTCATTTATTTTTCATGCAAAATTGGCTTGTGAGGGGGAATTCATCACTTCTCACTATTTCTTTATGGAAGCTTTGACATGATGTTTCATCTCCTAACATTGACTTTATCCACTCTTTCTGAGTTGTACATGGGACGTATCTACATTTGGACATCACACTACACTGAGTGAATAGTAGGATGTAGTGGTTGCAAAAAGTATTAGTCCTTTTTGAAACAATCCAAACCCAATTTTTAAGCTTTTATTTTACATCATTTGACATGAAATTCATTATTAAATTGATTCCCCTAGAGACATTTGAAAGCCTTGTAGATCTTAGACAAATCCCCACTTGCCATTGAAGTATTGTTGGTTCAAGGTGCACCTCAAGGTCCATGTCACAATACTATAATTTTAGATAAGGGGAGTGTAAAAACCCTACTATATAATGCATATTTACTTTTATATGAACATTTAAAATCTTCTCAAAATATGTATATTGATGGATTCCAATAATACCAAGAAACCTTATCAGTTTAGGATCTAAGAGTGATTAATTAGTTGTCTTTGTCCTGGATTAAATTTTTTTTTGGAGTCAAAACTTGGTGTGAACAAATGATACAAACCAAAACACATGGTCCTCATTTTCCTTTGAACAAAGAGGCATTATGTTTCCCATGTGAATCATCAATTTTCCTTGTTCAAAAAAACTTGGAGTCATATCATCCACTTTGGCATAGTTATGCTACCTAATTAAGTCTAAACCTTTGCCAAAGTTTTTTTAAGTCCTTCATTTATAATCTAAATTCAAAATTACATCTTAATAAGATCATAGGGTTGATGTGTTAAGTGGATTCACAATTTTCACTAAACTTGAGGGAACTTAGGTTTAATTTCTAATTTGGGTTGAAGGTCATTTAAGACTCATGATCATTATCACCAATTGATAGACTTAAATCATTTTGTGCTAAAAATTTAACTTTAAGTCTATACACTACAACATTTTGATCTGAGAAAGGTAGTATTATGCTATCAAATTTGTGTCAAACTATCTTTGCCTTAAAGAGTTTTTAAAACAAACATTTTGTCATATCTTTTGAGTAATCTAACATTGTTACACTACCCAAAACATTTCAAATATTGTTTCGTAGGCCCTCTTACATAGAGTTAAAATTTGTTCCTACATTTTCAAACTAATCTGAGTGTACCTTTGTGAACCTTTGTCTATCAAAATTGCACCATTCACTTTTATTTAGCTTATTTGTCAAAAGAACCAATATTTATATCATTATTTATGAGAAAATAAACTATCTATAAAGTGCCTTTTATTTCATACCTTATACCTATTTTATTGATTCCATGTCCAAGAATCAAATGCCTAGTGTTTGTTACAAGTGTTTCAAATCAATCAGATTAAAAATTTCATCTATTTAGAGTCTAGCTTTTGACATCATTTGGCCAAGATTCCTAGTGCATGCCTTGTTTGAGCCTAGCTTTTGATGCCACATTTGGCCAAAAGACCTAGCAACTATTTATTTCCTAGATTAGACTAATTTGAAACACTTCAACCTTAGTATTTGGCATTTTGGTTTTTGGTTCATTTACTTAATCTATTTTTGTAGGATGCGTAACATTATATACTTAATGTTATCTTATGTTATCATAAATCTCTACATAAACCTTTTGATCCTTTTGATGAATCTAGACCAAGTTTGAACATCATATTTTTTGATAGTGTCTTTTTAGAGTTTGAATACCTCCCTTTCTCATGAAGCATTGACTATGGATCCCAACATGCACTCTTACACTCATAGTGGACTCATGTATAATCTAAAAACTAGTAATGTTGTTGTACAAGAAGAAATGATGCAAGACCCCTACATAGATAATATTGCTTATGAGATGGATCCTTATCCCTATTATAATACTCAATTAGGGGCACAAAGCCAAGATCTATTGGATAACTATTTGGTTAATACACCACCTTATTCAGAACAAGACTAAGAACAAACCACACAATAACTAGTTATAATACCCACAATCGATGAACCAGTTCTTCAACAGTCATGATCTAATAGTATGACTTCCACATATGATCCATTTTTATTTGAGTGTCATTTTTTGGAGAACAAAGATGAGATTTTGGTTCAAGCCATATAGGTAGGGGTCAAGTTTCTAGTAGACTTCCCCCTTGAGAATTTACCAAGCCTAGTAAGAATGCCCCACAACATAATTTATGATCATCAGGATTATTCTAGTAATCCTTTGGCTCTAGTCCAAACAACATATCAAGACCCTAATATGCCTAATAAAGGCAAAAACCTCATGAAATACCACTTTAACCAAATGTAGATGGCATATCAAACATACTTGAATCTAGCACACAATTTCAATCAGATGACCATGGTGAGTAAATCTCTTATTGACTTAGTTCCTTCAATAGGAGTTTTGATAGAATTAACTAGTCATGACAATCAAAGTTTAGACCCATTCATATAAAACACTTTTATAGAAAACTTGTTGTATATGCCAATCATTGAAGAAGTATCTTCTACTTCTATGATCAATAATTAGCAAAATATAGTGGATAATGTGCAAGCAACATCCAATCCAAATCAAAGTGGTACTAATGCACAAACAACTAGTCAAAAATATGTGATTATAGTTAATACCATGAGTGGACCATCATACTAGGGAATAGGGGTTTCTACATCCCAACCTCAACCAGTTGCTTCATCAAGTGTATAACCCATAAGATTAGGTAGTCAACCAACAACCAATGTCATGCCTCAATAATAGAATGTGACAAATCCTACTCCTCAAAAAGTGATTAGTATTATTCCACAATAATAGGCACAATATAGTATACTAATGAAATATAGGTTGAATCTATTTCCACCTCAACAAAGGGGCAACTAATGTTCTACACCAAATGATGACTATACAATAATGTGTAAATAATGGTCAGTGACATATGTTGAATATTTAACATGTATTCACTTCCCAATAAGGATTCATGAAACAAGGAGGATCCCATGTTTCTCAAGTACCTACTAGAAAAAAATTAGTTCAAAATGTGCCACAAGTTTAGAGATAGGGTCTTAGTTCACAAGTTCCCACTCAAAAGTAAGATTTGATTAGTCAGTAGCATGTTCCTTTTCAACTAAAACAAGCATAGTATAGTTATATTCCTACATCCTAACCATAAAACCCTCCAAGTCACACCTTTATAGCCAACCCAAACCAAAATATCGCACAACTAAATATGAAATTCCAAGTGCATCCTAATTCATGTATGCATATTCCTGGTCCATTTCCCAACTAAACCAATATACCCCAACAAATATCTCCATGATACCTTGGTCAAAGTGTCCCACTTGTGACCTCCCAAACATCTACTCAAACTAATGTTGTCCCTCAAACCAATGTTCCCTCCATTTTCCTAGCCCAAGAATTACAATAGATGAAGGATGTGATTGCGACCATTCAAGCTAGGGAGGAGACTAAAAAGTTTAAGTTAGATGTTGTGTGTTCTTATCCATTAAAAATGGAGTACTTACAGATACCATTTCCTCTAGGATACAAACCACCAAAATTTGACATATACAAATTGAAAGGTGACCCTAAGACCCATTTAACCAAGTTCTTTATCGCATGTCAACCATTGGCATATAGCAATATATACCTTTTATTATTGTTTTGAAGAAGCTTGGTTGGACAAGCCTTGGAGTGGTTTTTAAAGTTTCTTAAGAATTCATTAACAGATTTTGAGGATCTGTTTCATAAGTTTGTGCAGTATTTTTCCTATAATGTCAAACATGAGATTTCATTGGTTGACTTAATATAAGCAAAACAAAAGGTTGGTGAGATTCTTACAAGTTATCTATAGTAATGGAGAGCCCTTACAAGTTGATTCATCCAAATTTTACCAAATAAATAATTAGATGCTATGTTTACTAAAAATTTGCATAGTGAGATAGTTTATCATTTGGAACTACAATGTGCACATACATTAAAGGAAATCATCGATAAATGCTTGTTGATTGAGTGAACCCTTATTAATAAAGGGATCATCAAGATTACTTTAAATAATCATAATCAAGGTACCAATCAGTAAAGTGGCCAAAACTAACATCCAATCTAAGTGTAAGCATCACAACCATCACATGGCAATAACCAAGATAAACCAAAGCAATTCAACCATAATAGGAATGTTGTGGGAAATGGAGTAACTGAGTCACATCATATCTAAATAGTGAAAAAATCATCTACACCACCTTTTCATCTTATTCCTACCCAACAACATCTTCAACCAATGTCACAAGCACAACAACCAAGACTCACACAACAAATACAACAACCTTTACCATTACAAACCCCTCCTCTAAATAGAATTGTGCCTATGCATCATGTCTTTAGTGACTTGGGAGAGCCTATTGAGTCTATATTTCACAAACTTATAGCTACTAATCTTATTAGTTGTCCTATACTAAAGCATTATCTATAAGGCATTCCTTATCCTAATTGGTACAATGAAAATGAATTATATGAATATCATCAGGTCAATAGACATAATTTACAAAGATGTGTGAAAATCAATCATTTGATTGAGAATATGTTGGATAATGGGGAGATAACATTGGATAATGGTACTTCCAAATCTAATAAAAATCTTGGGATTTATCAAAACCCCTTTTCCCAACATAACACTCAATAACAACATAAAAATAAAAAACCACAACAACAACAACACTAGCTGGTGCAATAGCAAAATCAATAGTATCAAAATCAAATATCAAACCAACAAAAATAGTAGAATCAATATTATAGTTCATAATGTCAAAACAATGGAAAAAACCAAAGTTAGAATGATAACAACTAACAAACCTACCATGTAGTTTCACATGACTACAATAGGGTTGTAGGTTATATTGTAGGGGTAATGTTAATACCATCTCCATTAATCCTAGACTGAGCACTAATCAATCTGAACCATTAATAAATAATACCACTCAACCAAATTACATGTATAATCCTTCTTTAACCTAGAACCACACATAGGTGAACTAATAAATTAGGATTTCCACTTTTGGACCTTATACTGATAACTATCCCTTGCCACGTGACCACATACAAGTGTACTAGAAATTAAGACTTGTCCTATCTAGTCCCACACCATTCTTATCATTTGTTAGCAATCATGGTTTAACATCTAATCCCAATTATGAAATCACAACTTAGAGGTCAAAAATTACTATCCCAAGCCCAAACCCATCTACCACTTTGTCTGTTATCCAACCAACCATTCAACCTTAGAATAAACCATTCACCATTGACCAAGACAAGAAGTTTGATATTATGGAATAATTATAGAAGACACCAACACAAATCTCTATTTTAGATTTGTTGTGAATATCAAAAATCTACAAGAACATTTTGAATGAGTTTTTAACCCAATCCACTATTGCCAGTGACATATCCCCTGATAAATTTTAAGATTTGGTTGGACACCTAGCTCTAGCCCAACAAGTCACATTCAACTAAAGTGATATGTCTTCCCTTGGCCTAATCCATAATAATCCATTATACATATAAGTTTATATAAAGTGGAATAAAGTGAAATGTGTCCTTATAGACAATGGATCAATCCTCAACATAGTGTCTCTAAAGCTCATCAAGCTTCTTGGGTACATAATGGCAGATCTCTAGCTAAAAATGATAACTATCAAGCCTATGATAATCAAGAGATAAAATCATAGGGAACCATTAGCTTACTAGTTATCATTGGGCCTTTGACCCATGATACACTTTGTCATGTTCTTGATCTTGATTTATCATATAATATGCTACTGGGAAGGCCTTGGTTATATGAGATTCATGCAGTCCCATCAATGTTGTACCAATGTATCAAGTTCTCTCACTCAAGGATGGAAGTAAATATTCCAAGATATTTTCATCCATATGAGCACTATAAGCACCTCAAGGCTGAGTTTCAAAGATACACTTACCACTATGTCATGAATCTAAGTTCCAAGTAGGATAAAGAAAAGGCCACACTTATTGATCCTCCATAGGATAATTGCATAGATCCTAATACCTTGGATTCCCTTTCCAACATGCCACCTCCTAAAACTTCTAACCATTTCACCATTTCAAATAATGGCCCAAGGGAATATGTGACCCATGATACCTTTCATATTACCAACCTCCCTCAAAATCCAAAGACTTTTGGGTGACCTAAAGTTACCCCACACATGCATTGGTAATAAAAAAAACAAAGATAAAGGACTTGTCAGGTTTGTACCATCATCTAGCCTTGAACTAGACCCTCTTGAAGGGGATGAATCATGTTTATACAATGATAACCAAGATTATTTTAATAAAAGTGAAAAGTATCCTATTCCCATTAAGATCATGGAGAGTCAAGACTATGAAGGATGAAGCCTCAGACCAAACCAGTAAGGAATGTTGGAGCCAATTTCTATGACCAAGTATAGAAGACCCTATGGAATTGAATTTAAACTACTCAAGGGTGACCCCACATATCTTATTCAAGTTCCATCACCATCTACTAGTGATGATGATGTTGATAGTGAAGCAGAATCCCATCATAGCCTCATCTTTGATAACCTATTTAAAACTAACTTGTTTACCTCTCATTCAATTTATACCCTTATGTCAGTCATTCATAATAACCCATTACCATTATACTATCCCCAGCTAATAGATTGGGGCCAACAAGAATCTAGTTTATCAGTTGATGAGTTTCAAAATGATGAGGCATTCTGTGATTTTCTAGGCCTTAGAGGCAATTTTTTTTGGGAGATAATAAATCAAGATTATCAATTAAATTGGATCCTAAATCTTATTTTGGAGAGCAGGTGAACACCCTTAGCCAAAAATAAATAAATAAAACATTAAGGTCCTAAAGTGAAAACCTCTTTGAGGAAATTTTTGACCAAAGAAAAAGTAAAGATAAAGGATAGTCTAGTGGTGAAAACCTATTTCAGGTGTCATTAGATGGGGGTGTTCATTCTTCTTCAAATTTAGACAAGGAGACCACCAACAATAAACTTGCATATGGATCTGAGTTCAATTTTGAACAAGTGTTTGATTGAATTATTAAAGAATTTCTAACTATTTTTGTCACATGGCCAAATCTCCCATTAGGGGACTCAGATTCATCATGCCTAGGAGAAGTTGAAGAGCAAATCCTAACATAGGATTTTGATATAGTCCAATAGTTCAAGTCTTTACCCACTATCCTATAAGATGGTTTGACCCTTCTAGTCAAAGATACAATAGAGGTAAACATCAGGACTCCATCAAACCTAAAATGGATCAAATTAGGTGCATCCTTCATTGAGAAGGAACGTGAAGTCTTTACAACTCTATTGAAAGAATTTATAGATATATTTGCATGGAAATATTCTAACATGCTAGGTTTGGACCCTGCCTTGGTTTTACATCACCTTGTGGTCAAACCTAATGCCAAACTAGTGAAACAAAAGATGTGTAAGATGCATCCTCACATTATTGTCTTGGTAAAGAAAGAGTTGGAAAAAATCTTAGAAGCAGGATGTATCTAATCCATTAACTACTCAGAATGGATATCTAATATTGTACCTATTATCAAAAAACCTGAAGGAATCAAAATATGTACTAATTTTTGAGACATCAATAAATCTTTCCCTAAGGATGACTTTCCATTGCCTAATATTGACTTGATCATTGAATCCATAGTAGGTTATGAAATTCTTTCACTTATGGATGGATTTTTTAGGATATAACCATATCAAAATAGCACTAGAAGACCAACATAAAATAGTGTTCACCACTCCATGGGGAACATTTTGTTATCAAGTAATGTCGTTTAGGCTTCATAATGTTGGAGCTACATATCAAAGGGCCATGACCATTATATTTCATGATATGATGCATGATATTATTAAAGACTATGTCAATGACATATTAAGAAAAGCAAAGACTAGGGCTACCCATCTAGTAGTGCTACATTGGATATTTGAAATACTATAGAAGTATAAAGTCAAACTCAATCTAAATAAATGTGTGTTTGGAGTAACCTCAAGTAAATTACTTGGATTCATCATGTCTTGTAGAGGCATTGAATTCAATCTGGCCAAAGTCTATGCTATGACCAAGATGCCACCACCAACCAATCTGAGGCAATTCCATACTTTGTAGGGTAAGATCTAGTCAATCTGATGCTTCATCTATCAATTAGCAGACAAGTGTCATCCATTTACACATCTTCTAAAGAAGGGAGTTGCATTTCACTAGAATGATCACTACCAAACAACTTTTCAACAACTCAAGGACTATCTAGTTAATCCACCTATTTTGTTACCTCATATGTTGGGAAAGCCATTATTATTGTATCTATTAGATACTAATAATGCCCTAGAGGCACTTTTGGCTCAACATCGTAACAATGGAAAAGAGCATGTAGTATAATACTTAAGCCGTACCTTGGTCACATATGAACACAAATACGTACCTATTGAAAAATCTTATCTAGCCATGGTCTTCACAAATCAAAAACTGCACCATTACATGTTTAATAATAAGACCATGGTCATTTCAAAAGTAGATCCACTCAAGTATCTACTATCTAAAATAGCTTTGTACAACAGAATGGCCAAATAGATCATGCTTTTTAGTGATTTTGACATAGAGTATGTCAATCAAAAGGCAATCAAGGGATAGGTCCTTTTAGATCAACTTGTTAAAGCACCCTTAAAAGACACAAATCTGATCACATTTCATTTTTTTAATGAATCCATAATTACCATCATTGAAACACCTCTTGATGAGTAGCATTAGAAGCTATATTTTGATGGTTCATTTACTACACATGAATCGGGGGTAGGTCTCTTATTTATTCCACAAGGGGATCTAATCCCTAAATCATTCAAAATCAATTTTCCTTGTACAAATAACATGGTTGAGTATGAAGCACTGGTCGTAGGACTTTAATAGGTAGTACACTAGAACATATCTCATCTCCAAGTTTATGGTGATTTTTAGTTAATCATAAATTAGGTCATAGACCATTTCCAAACCAAAGATGATAAGTTGGTTCCATATAAAGCTATGGTTGATACCCTACAACAATAAATCACAAACATCCAATTTGAGCATATACCAAGGGCTATTAATAGAACTATAGATGCCATGGCTACTACTAGCTCTCTGATTTGACAGTTAGACAAAGTTAGAGAATATTATTTCCTTGTTGAGAATTTATTAGCACTAGATTATGAACCTTCAACCATTGTAATGATTTTTGATATTGTTGTTCCTAATTCTATATGGTACTTAGACCTTTACAACTACCTTCATGACCAAGTTTACCACCTAACTTATCTTTAAAATAAACCAAAACCTTTATTCATCATTTCACTTGTTATACTCTACTTGAATCCACCCTTCACCACCATAGTTTTGATGGAACTCTACTTCATTTTTTAACAGCGATAGAATCTACACTAGTGTTAAGAGAAGTTAATAAAGGGATATGTGGAACTCATTCTAACAGGTCTGTCCTATCCAAAAATCTCTTGAATTTTAGTTAATATTAGCCTATGATGGATGTAGATGAAGTGATATATGTAAATAAGTGTGACAAATGTCAATGGCATGCTAATTTGATTCATGCCCCAGTGCAAACTCTAAAACTAATGTTGACACCATGGCCATTTACTACATGAGGACTAGACCTCATTGGGAAGATTAGCCCCACTTCATTTGATAGCTATAAACATATCCTTACCTCCACTGAATATTTCACTAAGTGGGTTGAAGCTATACCCCTTACTTACATGACTATAAAGCAAATTTCCAAATTTATCTTCAACCATCTCATTTTCCACGATATCCCCTCCAACATTATATCTAGTAATAGAGGATCATTCAATAACAAGTATGTAAACATGCTATGTACCGAATATAATATCACACAACATTTTTCTATAGCATATTACCCTCAAGGTAATGGCCAGGCCAAAGTATCAAATAAAACCATTATCAATATTGTCAAAATGATTATCAATGATGATGGTCATGATTGGCACCTTCAAATTTTCCCTACCCTTTGGGCATATCATACCAATCACCATACCCTCATAGTAGCCACTCCATATTTACTTGTTTATGGTACTAAAGCCATCCTTCCCATTGAAGTTGAATTACCTTCACTATGCATATATTTCAAGCATGCCCTAGATGATCATGACTATTGAGTAGCCTACCTACAAGAGCTAGACCTACTTGATGAAAAATGCATAGCTACACTCAACAATCTTTAGTCATATCAGAGCTAACTCAAAGGCCACTACAATCAGTGTGTCAAGTATAGAACATTTGAACTTGGTGATCTTGTTCTTAAAGAAAACTAAAAGAATACCATGTCTAAGAAGAAACATAAAGGTAAATTAAAACCAAACTAGATAGGTCCTTTCATCATTACTATAGATTATGGATTAGGAGCATATAGGCTTACCACACTAGAAAGAAATGAACTTCTTGAGTTGATGAATATTATTGACCTCAAGTGGTACTATGCTTGAGTGTTATGGTGTATTGTCTATAGGGACCATTTCAATTTTGCCATTTTATCACTATTCTTCTTTATACAAATATCATTATTATCCATCTTCTTAGATCCATCTACTTTACTATTTCATTCTATCAATCAAACATGTTCTAAATCCTATCTACCTAGCCCATTTGACCTTGGTTTCACCTTTTTATCACCAAGGAATTTGATCAGATTCATCAGTTATTTTTAAGTAATTCAAATATAGATTATATTTTGGAGAAGTATGACAAAAGTTTTGGCAATTACATCCTTTGTTTTTTATTCCTTTCTTATCACTGGTCTTGCTACTAATTATAACCACCTTTGGGAAAATTAGTACCATTGATCTATGCCATTATGTCCTAGTTATAACCACCTATGGACAAACTAAGGGAAACATTTTTTTATTAAGCCTTGACATAAAACCTTACCATTTCCTTTGCCATACTATGCCTTTTTACCAACTATGCCTATTTTAATTGAATTTCCAGCTACATTAGTCAGGTTCCTCTACCATAAGGGTAAAACTATAGTGACTTGAGGTCCTAATCTGGGACTATGTAGGTAGTGCTTGATACATGTTTAGGTCATCTTAGTCACCCTTTTCAAAATGCTCTTATCATTTTATGAGCAACCTAAGTTTGAATGCTCTCATTTCTTTTCAAGCGACTTAAGTTTGAACACTCACTATTTTTTGAGCACCCTAAGTTTGCATACTCTCACCATTTTGTGAGGACCCTAAGCTTGCATAGTCTCATCATTTTATGAGAAACCTAAGTTTAAACATTCTCATTGTTTTGGAAGATTGAACCATTTAGTGTCTCATCATTCTTGATCGAGTTGAGATACTTTTAAAATTCCAAAAACATTTGTAAAATCATTAGAAAAAACCAAAACATTGACTATTTCTTTTCCTTAAGGATTTTGGGAACCCTTAATAAGTTGCAAGCAAACCACTTATCACTTAGTTTCCCCATCCTTTTTGTCCTTTTCTCTCATGCAATTGTTATTTTTTAAGGCCATTCCTTTTTTATATCACATCCATTCTATTTATTTTCATTAGTTGTCCCTTTCTTCCCATATCTTGGGAGAACTACATTTGGCCTGAAATTTTTTTGGATATAATGTCCATGGAACTATGTAGGTAGTGTCCATTTCCTAGTGCATTTGGAGGCAACTTGTCCACCCCCTTCCTTTTCTTTTATTCCCCCATTTTGTTTTTTTGTTAAGTTGTCACCTATTTTCTAGGGGCAATGTTTGTATGGTTTCTATTACATTATTTATTTATTTGTTTATTTATTTGTCTACCTATTTATTTAATTTTAGAACTATTTATTTGATTTGGTTTATGTGTGTTCATTGGGTGATTCCTTGTACATGCTTACACTTGAATCTATCCATATTCATATGTTTACATTATCATCATGGTTTCTATCATTGGTTCATTATTTTCTATTGAGTATTGGATTATGGGAGTATGTCATTATGCATATTTTGGCCACGCCCTCATGATGTTATACCATGATGCCTACCAAAACATGCTACAACAAACCTCAACTTCAAAAAGTCTATTCATTAATGGCAGCATCGACATCTCTTCGGCACCGACACCCTGATTCAATCCCAATCATATCCCAAATAGAGTAATTAACCAAAAAAGAATTTCAACCTTTATTAGTTTAGATGAGCATCTCACTACTAGTAGGTTGTTCTAATTTATCATTACCCTCTATTTTAAGTTACCATCATCAAACATTTGATCAATCATGTTTGCCATAATCAAAGTCCAATGATTATAACTGCCTATGGACAAATCATTACACACCGCCCCACCTATATTTCTCAATGATTATAACCACCTTTGGGAAAATCATTATGTTGTCACCACTTTAATTTTTTTACCCATACAAGGGCATGTTATTATATTGTTTGTCTATCCTAACCAGGGTAGCTCCATCTTCTCAATTATTATAACCACCTTCGGGTGAATCATTGTGTTATCATACCATGTTGCAACTATCAGGGTATAATGATTATAACCACATTTGTTTAAAAAATTATACACAATACCAATTGAATTCTAAGTGATTTTTACTAATTTTTCAAAATTATTGTTTTTTCACCCCATCATCTTTCCTTTCTTTGGTCCCCTCATTTTGCTTCTTTCTTTTTGAGGGACTACTTACCGACCTTTCCTTATGCTAACCATTCCCTTAAGGGGGAATCATGTAGTTAGTTCATCATCATTAAATTTTTAGGCATACAAGACATTTTAATTCTTTGATAATATGTTACTATGATTTTATCTTTCAACACCTTCCTAAACAGGGGCAAACTGTAGACACCTAAATCTAGCCATTGATAACTTCAAACTAGATTTTTGACCAATTTACACTAAAATACACAATTTGATCTAAAAATAATAAAACAAAAAAAATGATTTTAAATTTATATTTAAGTATTGATTTTGGATAGGGTATCACTAAATAGGATAATGCAATTTATGGGCCAGCTAACTTTGATCAAATCATTTTGAGTCAAAATGCCAATTTTGCACCTAAGTTCTCTAGATTGATCTTTTCTATCAAATCTCTTGAATGAGACATGTGCCTTTATTATTTTGTGTTGAAAACATCCTAAATGGGATAATGGTTCTAATGCATCTAACATCACATCCTAATTCTAATTTAGTCAAATTTTGGACCAATAACAAGGCATTTTGATCAATTTGAGTAATTTGTGCACAAAATGCATAATCATGCTTAAGAGATAATTAAACCAAATTAGAGCCTAATTTATAATTCTATGGAAACTTGTTGAATACTTATTTTTATAAATTTATATTGAATATCTACATCATTAGGTGACCTCATTTCTTGGGAAGACATCCCGAGGCCATAAATGCCACAAATATCAAGATTCATGCCTCCCATGCCTCATCAGTGCCCTGTATGCCTCTTAATTGCTCATCTATCCCAAATATTTATGAGCCTATTGTTGATGCTAGAAAGTGCACCTGGTGGCAGAAAAATGGATTCCTGCCCTCTCCCCGCAACATGGAAACCCCTCTCTCGCTTAAGGGACGGCGAAGCAGGAGAGGAGAGTCTCTAGGTATGGGTTAGTTCCCTCTGATGTATCTTGCTTGTTTCAGGCAGTGCAAAAATATAGATATATAGATATACTGGGGGGGATAAAAAGGGAGAAGAAATTCATGAAAACAAACAGCCTACTCTAAAAGAGGTGATACACCAAAAATGAAATGACCTTCCCGCCTCCACACTCAGGATCAGACAAAAACATACATACACTTAGATTTGGTAGAAAAGACCAGGTCTCTGGGATGACAGGGAGGTTCTTATGGAAAGCACAGGAATAGGGACTCACTGAGATGCTATGGAATACATACTGTAGGTGACCTCTCCTATTCTATACCTCCAAAATAGAACTCTACTCCTGGCAGCAGCAGACAATGGCACTTTATAGATCACAGGTTTGTTGGTGTTGAACCTATGAGAGCATCAAGAGATAATGATTAGACACAGACCAACATTCAAGGCACACTCTGCACAATCCATCCAAATAGAGGTAAAAAAATTGTCTTTTATTGATTCAGGTGGAAAATTTGTAGAGCTGTGCTCTTTACAAAATTGGAGAAGATCCAGATCCTTTAAAATGACCAAGTCTGCATATTTATATGGAAAGAGCCAAGAGGAGTCTCATTGGCCTTTGCTTGTAAGTGGCAGCTTGAGTCTTCATTGGGAAGAGGGAAAATAATGTAGATGACATCATAAGTCTACTGGGACCATGCTTGCTGCCTCGTTTTACATGCTGGTCTGCTCTTCTGGCAGCTGGGCAGGCCTTTTCCTATGTTCTATAGGTCTTTTTTACCACTTGATGTTGTGGGTGGCAAATTTGCCACCCATTGCTGTGGACTGTGTGTGGCAATTTTGTCAACGTCGGCCGATTTGGCTACCAAGCATGACAATTTTGCCGATGTCAGCCGAGTAGGCTGCCGAGTGCGGTAATTTTGCCGATGTCGGCCGAGTTCATGGCCTTACTTTTCTCTGCGTGTGTTGTGAGCAGAAATTTTGCCACTGACTGCATTTCTTTGCAGTCTCTTTTTACCCACTGATGTTGTTGGTGGCAGTTTTGCTACCAACTGCATTATTCTTGTAAACGTCTGCCCTCCTTTTGCCTTAGTGTTAAGTGCCCCAGCTTTTTCATCTCCCCTTGTGTGAATGTTTGAAGACTCTACCTTATGCTACCGTGAATGCCAACGAATGAGATCGATGAGCCAATGCTTTGAAACAGAGCTGTTGAGCCCTGAAGGTGGACCTTGCAACCCAAAATTAACTGGCCATGCAAAGCAAGTGCAGAAGGTGACCGAGATTTTGCCTGAGGGGAAAAATTGGGTCAACACCTATTTATGAGTTTTAATTTCAAAATTAGATTAATCCTTAGCCACACATCTCAATATTGATATGGATGGTTCGGGTTGATTCTACCCATTTGCAAAAATCTATAAATAGGAGGCCTTGCCACATGAATTTTAAGCTTGGATAATGAAAATTTATAATGAAAAAATACTTCCAAAATTCATTTCAATTAGTGTTACAATGTCCAAATATTGAGCCAAGCCAAAGCCACAAGGTGCCAAGGAGAAGAAGAGATAGCCAAGCATCCTTTGATGAAAACTTCATAAGCACAAGCCGAGAAAACCACTATAACAAGCATTTAGAGAATCCAAGGAAGGTGAAGGATTCTTGTTTTTATTTACTTTCTATTTGTGATTTTCATTTGTTTTTGTTATTAGTCTCACCCTAGTAACTAGACCTAGAGATGTATGTTAGTTAGTGTGTTATTATCAATTTGTTTTCATTTTAGGACTAACACAATACTAATTACCTCTCTTGAGTCAAATTCATAGTCTACATAAGGCTTATTAACATATGTTAATGAAGTGATTTTGGTGGGCCATCATGACATCCTCCAATTATACCATGTAATGATAAGTTGTCCTACCATGTGATAAGTTACAATTAGTCCACATTTTACTGGATCTCTCTACCATGTCTCAACTCCTAGTTGGTCCACATCAGCTTACTATCATGTCATCACTTTTGTCATCTTTAACTGCAACTTTGATTACACATATCTTTTGTATACAAACTCATATTTGGTCTATTCAAAATGAGTCAAAAATCTTGTGATGAGATCTATGCCATGTAACTAATTTAGAAATATTTTATTACCATCAATTTTTCTAGTTTGACCAAATTTGACCATTTATTGATTAAACTTTGACTAATGATAACTAGAGCATATGATGTCCATTTTTCACATTCTAATAGGTGTTGAAAAGCTCTTAGAATGTTATTACACACTTTACTATTTTAAAAATATCTTAGAATACATCGAAATTTCCTCTAGATCACACCTCCCCACTCAGAAGGCTTTTGGTCTCCAAAACTCTAATAATCCATCAAAACTTGAAAATGAAGGTTCTATTACCCTTCCATGAAGTTTTCCTATCATGCCAAAACATATTTTGCATGAAAAAACATACAAAATAAAAATAACATATAAGGTAATATTATCTTTCCTATCAATAACATTCTCCTATAATGGTCCAAATATCAGAAGTATAATGATAAGTTATCAACATTATCCTTCTTTCAAGCGATGGGCTCTCAGAAGATATTGTATCCCATCTTTTACAATGTCATATCAATTTTCCTCTTTAGATAAAGTTTCACTTATCAGAGACAAGTATGGTTTACCTAAGATAATGCCACTAAACTAAAGTGGAACCACATCTAATTCAAATTCATATAGGAAGTTGGAGGTAATTGCAAACCCTAGTTTACATGTTTTGCTTATATGTAGGTTAACAACATCATTTATCCCAACCAATGAAGATGGTATAAAATGTGGCTTAGTTTTCAAACTTAGGGTTTCTAAAAAATCTTCATAATTAAATTCTTTTGATAATTTATATCAAAAATAACATCTATCTTTGAATGCTTAGCAATTATTCTTTTAAAGAAATGTTGTTTACCTTTCTAGGGTGATAAATTTTACATTGTCGCTGTATCTTTAACTGTCATCTCCCTAATTATTATTGTCTTAAGTTTGACTTGATGAGGCTCTATCTTTTTCTTAACTGAAGATGCAGTTACAACCTTTGCCTGAGGTTGTGGATGACTTTCTTTATCTTCTTTTATCATTTACCCCTTAGCATTGAAGTAAAAACCAAACTTCATGTCTTCTTTTAGCAACTTCATTTCATCAATCTTCTTATTTTTTGACTTGACATGTCTTTTAAGCATCCTTCTAGGTCTTTATTTAACATAATTATAGGATACATTTGAGTATTTCCTCTTTTCATCTCAATAAGTCATCTAAAGATGTCTCGTCAGATTTAACTATGTCATCTCCTGAGAATGCTTCCTTTAACTCTTCAAGGTGTTTTGACTTATTGCCTGAGTAACTCTTCATCTCAAATTCTTGGGAATATTTTTCTTCATTTCCATATCCTAATCCTTGTAAATTTATCTCTTCACAACTTGGATAGGTTGAAAAATTCCTTAACCATTAATGTTAAGGCCATTTTCATTAAATCCTATCTTGGCTAACAACTTAGAACCTCTTCCCCTTGTGTGCTTCTCAAATGTATCAACATAATTACTTGATGAATGTATCGAGTTAGAACACAAAGTATGCATAACATTCTTAATATATCCATAAGAATTAATTTCATTATTTTATTTTTCTAAATGTACATCTAATTCAGAAGATGCATTAACAATCAAAGCATTGTTTACTTCCTAAATTATAATATTATTCTCATTAAGAGGACTACCAAGAGTATAAGAATAAAATGAATCATTGATATAACCAAAAATTACTTTGGTTGTTTGACTAATCTTGAAATGAATCTCATAAGCATGATCTCTTGTGAATTGGATTCTATATCCTAATGTTGTGTACTTGGCCTATTGGGATGTAAGATAGAAAAAACCTAGAATGATCTCCTCTACGTATTTTAGGACTATATCAAGATCAAATTGATTAAATAATATACCTCTAATACCAAAATTTAGGATACAATAATATGTCATGTGTGCACATACCATTCCATTAGCTTTTTTGAATGTCTTGGTGTGGGGTAATGAAAGAACTTTCAATCCCAGATGTTATACAAGACCTTTAGTGATGTAACTAGCTCCAAAAATCTAGTCAAAATAAATCTACATGAACTTACCCTCAATAATAGTAGTGACATTTTACCTTTGGGTATTCTATGAGTGTATCATAATCTCTATCAATTTGGCTGGTATAAGTTGTTGTATTATAGTCTCTAGAGTTGACTAATGATGTACTACTAGTCTGGATGATTGATTACTTCTAGAAATAGTTAGTTCCTTGCCTTTGTTCTCATTTCACTTCTTGAACCAATGTATAGCCTAACTTGGATGCAATATCCAAAATTTCTCTATAACATGTCCTCTTCTAGAATAATGTTTACAACCTTTTGAGCCTTCACACATCCTCTTTCTTTGATGGCATTCTTTCTACAATTCTACCTACAAAGCGTCAATGCTTTGTTAGAGTTTCTAAATCTACAACTCTTGTCTTCATTATTTAGCTTATTTTCATTGTTCTTATGATTACAAGTATTACATTAATGTAATGATAATGGTATTCAATAATATCTAAACTTGAGCTAACATTGGATCCATAGTATTCCATAGAATGTGAATAAAATCGCAATTACATCAACATGAACTTAGCTCTGATACCAAATTGATCCATAAATAGTGTGACCCCACTTATTAAAAACTATTTAAAAATGGATAATCATTCATTAAAACTTGATCCAAAAATGGCACTTGAAAATTTTAACCAATTTACTCTATTTTTATGGATAAGGAACAATTTCTCATAAAATTACATGTAAATTGGCATATTAATTTAAAACCAATAATTTAATAATTAAAAATAAAAAGAATTAAATGCTCAAATATAAATAATACACTTGCACTTAATAATGGAGTTCATATTTTCAGGGGCTACATATCTAGGTTCGATAAAACATGAATTGATATATAAATGATGTCAAAATAAATTTATTTCTTACATCATAATGTGCTCCTAAAATGGGCTACCAAGCAATCATCTTGACTTGAGAAAGTCCTATGAAAGACGGGTTCTAAAAAATCTTCACTCCACATTAAGTTACTTCTGACAAACTCTTTTACACATATTGTTCTCCTATAATGAGTGCTTTGAAAACTTATAATGTTTTTTAATTGAATTTTCCAATAATCCCTCACCCCTTTATATACTTGTAACTTTGACTGTGTGTATCTTTCATATACAGACTCAGATTTGGTCCATTCAAAATGATTTGGAAATATTGTGACAATCTCTACACCATAAAATTGATTTAAAAATATTTCAAGACATTCAATTGTTATGGTTTGACTAGATTTTACTACGTGTTGACCAAACCTTGGCCAAGGATAATTGGAGCACATGATGTCCATTTTTTGCATTCTAATAGGCATTAGAAATCTCTTAGAATGCTCTTTTACACTATACTAATTTTGAGAATATCTTAGAACATATCCAAATTTCTTATAAATTGCATTCCATATCTAGTTCTAAGCAACATGTGGGACCAATCATCATATAGATACCCTCTCATTTTTACAGTAAAGTCTTTGAAAGGCAAATAGAAAAATAGGGGGGAGATCAATAACTAAGATATCTTGGGAAATTGACAAAATTAGACATGCATGGATGGTAAGGGTTAAACCTTTTATAGTTTCAACTATTTGAACAATAGTCCCATCCAATTGAACCACACCTTTTGAGATAGGTGTATACTTAATATTAAGAGCATCATCTATTTTCTTAGGCATAACAAAATTACTATCCCCTAATTCTACCATGCAATTATGGATGAGATGTTTACCAACTATGAGTGAAAGGTAGAAAGGTGGAGGCTTACCATTTTGTCTTTCTTGGGTGTTGGTTTATGTTTGACACAAATTAACTACAACATTGGGTCCCTTAGTTGGAACTTTTTCTATTATTTAGAATTTTTTCAAAGCTTCCTTTAACAAGTCCCTTTGTGCTAAAATGGATAGTGCTTCCCAAAATAGTGACATTTAAATGAGTTTTATTCATTTTTTCAACAATACTAGAATGGGTGTTACCAACCTTTGATGGTGCCTTTGTGGGAGCTATGTCTTCTATCACAATATTTGGGGTCAACAATTTTGATTTTGACTGTCCCACTTGTATATCAAGTGGCCTCTATACTATGTTGTTTTTTTATAGATTCTTATACAACTCTAAAAGTTGTATCTTGTTCCACCTTGGGGGGTTGATCACTTTCAGTTACCCTCTTCTTTTATCATGTATTTTCTGCTACCAAACCACCACCATTAAATAATGTTTCATCCTAATTTACACCACAAATGTCCTCCTCTTGCCAGTTCAAAAGAGTAGCCTCATTTTCAGCAAGTTCTTGTGTATCTTTATAATTGAAAGTGGCTTCTTTTTATTGTTCCTATGTGTTTGATATGCTTTACACCATCAAGGCTTGAATGATGATGCTATTAGGATAAGCATTATGATTATGTGGTTAAGCACAAGGATAACACCATTTTTACTCTTGAGCTAGATTGTTTAGAATAGGTACAATAGATTTAGAAGTACTTGGTGAAGATAGAGAATGTATATTTGGAGGTTTTTCTTGCATATTTTAACTTTGTGGCTGTGAATTGCCTTGGTATGGTTTCCTATTGGGTTGGTATGTCTGGTTATATTATTGAGAAGGCCTATAGTTATGGGATTATTGTTTTTTCATTGTTACTAACTCATTTCCAAAACTCTTAAGTAGTGACTTAACCTCATATAAATCATCAATAGGAGTAGGATTTAAAGTTGGTGTTTTTCTTATGGTGGGAATTGGGGAAACTACAAGTTACATATGAAGCATTTTTTGAAATAGAGGCATTGGTAACCTTGAGGTAATTTTTTGCTCTTATTACAATTTCATAGGCATTGGGGAGTGTGGTGCCACCAATTAACTAAATCATAATAACTATATCATTATTTAAATCCCTTAAGTAATATATGAATGCATTATTTGGGGTTGGCTTGACCAATACTAGAATTCTATTCCATGTCTTTTGTAAATAGAAATTGAAATCACTCATGAACTCCTAAGGAACACATTGAATAGTAGTTAGTTGTTCAATCAGGGAATGATGGTCAATCTTGTCTTTAAATTTCATGCATAGTGTTATTCCTAAGTCATCCCAAACATGGATGGAATTGGGGGGTAGACCTATCTAATAGTGTAAGGCTTTACCCTTAAAAGAGGAGATAAGAAATTTGATTGCAACATTATATTGTTCTACATAGTGAACTAAGAAAATATTATAAATATCTTGTATATATTCTATAGGAGTGGTGGAAGTTTCACCAATAAAATACAAAAGGATTTTCAAATCTTAGGTAGGTATATCATCATACTAGGCCAACTGAAGTGGGCTACCTCCATTGAAAGCTACAAAATTTTGATTTCTCAGAGCCATAATAGGAGGTATGAAATTGATGGAGATATTTGAAGGTGATGCAAATAGATTTGGAGGATATACTCTAGTGAAAGGTATAACTGATCTTGATCTCTTTTTATATGGAAATGACAATTCTAGAAATTCAACTTTCTTACCTTTAGCAAATGATTTTATTTTTTCTTTGGCATATGTAAACCTTGATTTTCTAATTTTGTGAGCCAGTGGAGTCACTAGGTGATTTTGAAATGTGTATGAGTCTCATATAACACTTACTAATAAAATCACCAATCTATTAGTAGTAATTTTTGTGCCCCACTAGGCATGCCAAAAATTATTATCATATATTTTGCACCCAACTTTGTGTTGTATCATGTGGTGCATAAATTTAATAATACAATGGGATCACCTCCAAGATGTAGGACCTTGGAGAAGGCTAGATCTCTTTCACTAAGTTTAGTGTAACTGATAATTACTAGTTCATGTGGAATTTTTGTTTCTTAGTGATCATAATTCTAAACTAGGGTTTGACTATGAGAAAAGAGTTTTTGGAAACGAATTTATAAAATTAGAAATGGTGATTGCACCAATTATTTATAGTGGATTTTAATTCTTGATTTGAATGAACATAGTAGAATAATAAATATATTAAAATTTATTGGAGCACAAACTCATCCAAATGTGAAACCAAAGGCAATATTAGGCATTAATCACAAAAGGAACAAGATTTTTTATTTCTAATCAAACAATCTCTCAAAAGGGAAAAATGATACCATAGATAAATTTTGTGATTGAAATAAGAATAAAAGAGTCCATAAATTTGATAAAAAAACCTTGAATATACAAAGATAACATAGATAAGGAAGGCAAATATTCAATTTATTCTCATTCTCCAAGTTACAACATGTAGATAAATTATTCAAAATGTCGAATAATTTCCCTAATAGGAAAAACATAACATGGGCTATGCCATGGTACCCATATTTATACAAAATATCCTCATGAAAGAGAGATAGTTAAAAAAAACTCTATGCCCAATTAAAAAGAAAACAAAATAGGAAAACCTCATGCAAGGGGGAATGATCTTTAACTGGAATGGCATCCCCGGCAAGGTAATTGACTAGAAAAGGGAACATGTAGTTATTAGGCATTCAGAAATTGCTAGAGGCATAGATAAAACTTGTTGAATCTTCATGAAACATCCTCATGATCTTTAGTTGAGTTGTTGTATCTTCTTCATGTAATGAGGCACCAAAAAATGAACTCAAACTCAAAACAATAAATAGCTTTTAGATACCTTAGGTTATTTTTTGTAAAACCTAACTTGTTTTTTTTCATTGGGTTTTTTACAAATTATTAATTCATCTAACTTTTACAAAATTGGAATTGAAATTTACAACATGAGTTTTTTGCAAGTAAGAATCTCAGACTTGTCAAAAAAGAAAACATAATTTACAATTTTACTTTTCACAACTTTTTAGACTGTCAAAAAAGAACATGCAAATTACAGGTGGCTCTTTCTCAAAAAGAGCTACCAAAATGATAGTTGAAATTTACAATTTGTAACTTTACAATATTTTATACAACAAATAAATACAATATATAAAATGTATTTTATTGAAAGAATTAATCTACAACCATAACCTCTTAAGACACTTTGTCCTTCTTTGCCTATGTCTTCTCAATATAAACATCAAAGATTTTGAAGATCTATAGGATACGATATTCATCAAGACCAAATGAATATAGGTTGCTTATTTCACATTTGATAATTGTGTCAAAGAGTTCCCTTTGGGCAACCCTATATACTTAAGTGTCTTTCCCCATTTGATCTAGTGTATTATGGTAAATAATAAAATAGTGGATAGAGCTCAATTTGAATGTTGTGTCCCATGATAACTCTCTCTCAACCATTCCTTTGAAATTGTCTTGAACTTCCTATACTAAAAAATCTGGTCTTGATGATTTGTTGCTTTACATGAAAATTTATTAATCAAATCTTCAATGTCAAAGATCATATCTTTGACCTTGTCATGTGTAGCCTTAGCTTTATTAATAGTCTTTGTGAGTTTTCTTATTATGAAGTTGGTTTCCCTATGTAATTCCTCATTCTCTACATCATTTTTCAATATCTTTCTACAATGAGGGTATCATTTTTAATCATGTTCATAGCTTGCAACTTTAGGTAGAATAAATACAACCTTTCTATCCCATCTTGATATTTACTTATTTGATCTTTCAAAGTTTCCCATCCATTCTTTAAAGCTTTGTATTAGTTCATTTCTAAATTATTGACTCTATTTCCCTTTGAAATGATATCTTATACGTAGTCCTTTATATCCTTTCCCATGCTACCAATCTCTATTACTACATCAGGTGTCTTTATTTTAGAGATCTTAGTAATATATTGTGTTGGTTGGGAAGCAATATTAATGAATTTATTTAGTGTAGTCATCAATTGTTCAAACTTATTCTTCAATTCATCCTTTGTGACCTTTTCACTATCCATTTTCTTGAAAAGAGAGTTAATGCTTGATTTAACATCATTTTTCAATCCCTTTCTTATAGGATGACCAAGGTGAACCTTTGATATTTGGTAATCCCCTACCACTATATCTTCCTTTTATTTATTCGGTAGGGGGAATGCAATTTTCTACATACTTATCCCCTATTAAATCATATAGTATTATTGATATAGTTCTAGGAGCTACCTTTTACCTCTTTGATGCCTTTTTAAGGCCAAAATCAAGTGTGTTAGGGGACACCATATGTTTTTATTTATTCCCCATTGATTGTAATAACCAACTTAGAGTTGCATCTTATTGTCTTGATGCTACCAACTATGAATCTATAGCTAAAGTTGTTGCACTGGTGGTTATGATGATGATTGCTATATCTTTTACTCATATGGCTACTAAGTCTTCATCTAATGTTTTGTCAATCTCTTCCCCATCTTTAGGTTGAGTGGCCACATTTATATTAATGATTTTCTCTATCTCTACCTCCTTTTTGGGGGTCTGAGTTATTATGTAAATGGAAGAAATTAGTGTAGTGTAAATGGATGTGCCTACTAAGGGTGTGGGAGATGGAAGTGACACCAATAGATGGATAGGCACAAGGAGTTGAAAAAGGGTAACCTATGGGAGTGTGGAATCTAGATCCATGAATCAACCAATCAAAGTTGTGGGGACACTTAGGGTTGATATAATGAGAAAGGTGATACGAGATGAAAATGAAGCAATAGTTATCCTAGTGGTTGGGATGACTAGAGGGATAGTAGTTAGAATGACTAAATCTATAGCTATGTACTATTGTGTGTTGTTAGTGATTAATGGGGTGGTGGTGGTGATTAGGGATGAGATGGAAGGAATTTTGGAAGAGAGGAATGAAATTATGGAAGAGGGAGGAATTATGGAAGAGGGGAGTGGAAGTGAAGATCAAATGTCCAATTTTGTTTATTGAGCTATTAGTAATGGAGTTACTGGCATAGGTAATCTAATGTAAATAGAGGGATAAATTATTTTAGGTGATGGTGGAGTGGAGAAAAGAGGAGGAAGTGTTGTAGTTGATGGAATGATAGAGATAGGAAGATAAACTATGATATAGATAAGAGGAGAAACTTTTTGTGTTTTAGGGGTAGTTGTGTCTTCAACAAAAATCACTATGGGTTGATCCATTGTTTCTCCTTATCTACTATATTATCCTCTCTTATCCTTTTAATTCTATTTTCTCTTATGAGATACCATTGGTCTATCTACATGTTCTATTTAAGTTCCACTATTAGAACATTATGTAGCTGGTGGCACTCCCTTCTCTTTGATCTCTTTCAATTTATCACTTATGCTCAAAGTTTCCTTTGTCACCTTGACCCCTTTACTCCTAAGCCATTTGACTATCCTATTTATTACATTTTTAGTCCTATCCATTAATGAGAAGGACTCAATGATGGACCATCTAACTGATGCAATGGGTTTAGAAAAGATGTTATTATCATAATAGACCATATTCACTAGAGATTCAACATCTACCAAGTCCTCTAAGATTGGTTCCATGTTGTAATCTTTAATCTAATCCATGATCATCCTAGAATAATCTTTTAGTCTCATTTCTTCCTCATCTTGTAGGTCCTCCTAGTAGTCTTCATAATAGGTTACATGGGAATATGTTGTGACCCCCAATATACTGGTTATACTACCATTCACATCATAAAAAGGCCTTGCATCAAGATTTCTTAAGGTAATCTTAGTCATCTTAGCATTGACACACTTATATTTAGATATGGAAGGGTATGTACACCTCATTATACTAATGGGGAAATGGATTCATGCCTTATGTTTTCTTTATAATAAATTGTGAGTCTCTACAAGATGACCACAAGTTCCATTAAAACCCATTTTCTACTTACACACTTTGGGAAGGTGTAAGGATAACCATTAAATACTCTTACTCTAATGTATGAGTATGTGGAGAAATAAATGAAATAGGATCCCTAGTTTGTGATCTTAGAAATAATAACATCAGAGAATATCTTCTTTTCTAACTCTTTATTAAACATGACTATGATGCAGTATATGAATGCATCATTTACCCTTATGAAATATCGTCTACTTATTTCAAAGGTGAGATTAGGGTAATAATTGAAGACCTTATTGATTTGGCCATACACTATGTTCAACCCTAGAAAGTATCTCCTTTTTGTTAATATATATACTAGATATTAAGTCATATATAACTTCCTTGTATTCTAGACTTGCATCAATTTCTTGTGTATAGAGTCACTTATCATCTGGGCCTAGTGGATGTACTACTTATTTTGGTGGATTGCCCATATGTATTGGTACATCTTGTCTTGAAATTTCTTAGCACAGGGTTCCCAATAACTCTATGCAAGAGTATGATTAAATCACTCACTTCATCCTGAAAGTCTATTTTTGCTAGTGTTTTGGGTAGTATTATAGATGTAGGCCTAAGGAATTTTAGCAATTATTTATTGATTACCCTTATACAGGTAGTGTTATTGTTCTAATAAAACTTATTTGATGATGTAAGAGTTATATCAAAATAACTCTCATATTTTGGGATCAGGAACATTGAGTCTACAAAGTTGAGGTCCATGTTAAAAATCTTTTCTCCCTTGTCATTTAATATTTTTCTCTTCTCTACATCATAGTAATTTTCCAATATGAGAACAAGTTTAAGGATATGCACTAATAAAGGGAAGGATATTTCTTGGGGCACTCCATAGTCATAAATTCTTTTAATCTAGTCATTTTTAAATTCAACATTTACCCTTATCCAGAAATTACATAGGTCTATGTGACCTAGGTTTATGTTTGTGATTTTATTGGTGTTGGATTTCAAGCTAAGGGGGATACTAGGTCCCTTATATTTCAATTTAATTTATTTTTTAGACATGTATTCTAAGGAATATAATGTGGGAAAACCAACTACAGAGTTCATGGAATTTGGGATTGCAAAACATAGGTAAAAATTTTGGTGGAGTTTGGAGTTATTTTTGTAGGGAAAATGTTTGATGGGGATTGTGATTGTAAAATACACTTGCAATGTCTAATGAAAACTCTTGTAGTTTTAAGGCTTGAAATTACATGTAATATCCACAATGGGATTTGGAGTTGTAAACTACACTAAGATTGTCCATGGAGTTTAGGTTTATAAATGTAGGTGGAAACTCCATGGGTTTTGTAATTGCAATGGCATGTGAAAATTCTATGGGGACTATGTAGGGATTCTCAATGGGAATATTTGACTAGTTTGAACAAAATTCAAAAAAACCTAGATTCCTTGAAAGATAAAAAAAAATTGAAAATACTTGGGAAATATGTAGATAATTATTTTGGTAAAAAACATAATGTAAGCACGACACTATGAGAAACTATGAGCAACATGAGAAAAATGAAATGATAACCCTAGATTTTTCATGGGAAATGGAAACTAATCTTTTCTATAGAAAGATAGAAATATTTTGGTGATACATGGAACAAATAGAGGAATACCATTTTATATGAGATGGAAATAGTGGTTATAGTTTGTGGCTGTGTTACTCGACATCATGACATTAAGGTCATGGTTCTTATGTAGAGATCCAATTTTCATTAACCCAATTTAATTTATATAACCTCAAGCCTAGAATTAATGTACCCTAGATTGATGGTTGGTGGGAGATTCTAAACTTTGGAGTCTTGTAAAAATTTCACAATTTTGTAAAATTGCAATTTGCACTTTGACTTCTACTTTCTACCAGGTAGCTTGGTGTATTATAAATGTGAACTAGGAACTCAAGGTACAATTTATAACTTTAAAAGTTACAATTTTTAACCAAGGTTTCATTTTTTTTAGGAAGGGTAGTTGATGGAAAGTGGGACTCAATTTTCAATTTATAACTTTGTAATATTCAAATTGTAACTAGAGTTCTGGTTTTTGGTAAGATTGATGTGTGGGAAGTGGAGGGTAGAAAGTAATTTACAAGTTTGTAAGTTACTAATTGCATTCAAATCTTTGGTTTCCATGGGGAAGGTGTTTGGCAGAAGGTGAAGCTCCATTTGAAAATTTTAATTTTTCAAGTTGAAAATTTCATTCAAATCTCTAGTTTCTATGAGGAAGGTGTTTGATATAAGGTAGAGCTCTGTTTGTAATTTACAACTTTATAAGTTGTCAATTATGAGTGGGATTATAATTTTTAATGGTTATTATTTGAGAAAGAAGAAAAGGATGGAAATAAATTTTAAACTTGAAAATTTTCAAATTTTGTTCCAATCTCCACTTTCTGTCAACTATGTGTAAAGTGAGAAGTGGAGGTTGGGATACAATTTTCAAGTTTGCAAGTTGCAAATTGCATCCAAATCTCTAATTTTTGTTGGCTTGGTAAAAAAGGGTATCTAGGTCATTTTAAGGACTTTTACCAAAAAATTAATGGTTTCCCTTAGGGTACTATATTTTTTACATTCTTGGGATGGTATTTTTCATAGACTAGAAGATCATTAACTATAATTCTACTTTGTTGAAGAGACTAACTCACCCAAAATCATCTCAATGGAGATTGTGCTCAATATGGAGACATATGAAACTTTTATTAGATTAATCAGGTGTTAAATGAATTATAAATTAAATTTATAACCCCTTAATATTAATACACTTTATTGAAAACTCAAATTATGTTCCAAAATTGATTAAAAAGACCATTCACAAGGACACTATAAGAAACTAGTTTTGTGCTATATGCACCTTATTGTAAGGATTTACTTGATGAATACACATTTTATATGTCATATTTTACCATATAATAACCTAATTATAACCATTCTTCCCCATTGAATCTTGAAGCAAAGATACAGAGGAAAACCTAGACCTTGTCTAGATGAATAGGTTATTTAGACCCCCTTGCACTCTTAGTGATTGTTCATAAATATTAGGGAATAAACCTAAAAAACAATACCAAAAATTTAAATTAAATTATGTTCCACATTATTTCCCAATATATTCTATCTTAACTCTTTTTTTGCTGGTCATACCAAGCAAAAATTGTTGGCCTTCCTAGAGTTGCCAAAGAGGTCGATATGGGAGAAAAGTAGGTTTTATTTGTTTTATCATATAAAACTTACTATAAAACATTTATTTACCTTTACTTTAATAAATTATGTCTTTAATATACTTTATATCCAACAAACCTATGAAAACTTGTACAGATGCCTCAAAATGGCCTATTTTAGCATTGAAAATACCATAATTGCTTAGGAGACCTGATGGAAATGATGTAAAAAGTTTTTATAAGGCATAAAAATGTTTTAATAGGTAAATTTAGATTCAATTGATATTATTTATAATAATATACTATCATTACCTTTCAAAACCTTCTATTGAAGTCATAAAATGGTCAAAATTGCATACAAATGAGTCATAAAGTCAGTCCAAAAAGTTATCAACCTGATTGATCATATGTAAGGAATTAAATTATCTTAAAAAATTATATTATTCCTATAAATACACTTTATACCCATTTCATCTCTGAAAATGGCTTGAAACAGATTAGAAGATGACTAGACAAGCATAAGGCTATGATGAACAAAACCTCAAACCTATCCAATCAAACTTAAAATTTGATAATTATGGATTAAAGTGATAAAAATAAGTAAATTTAAGGAAAAACATACTTAAAATTAGGATAAAAAATCATGACAAGAAAAGATTCGAATTATAGGGTTGACAATTTGACCTTGGGAGGTCAAAATTGTCAACACTAATCACTAATGATAATGCAAACATAGTGTTTTCATCATAAGAATTATCAAATAAGTTATCTTAATTATGTTTTATAATTAATAATTATTATCTAAAATTTTATTGTTTTGATGAAGATTCAATAAATTCTTGTTCTTGCTTCTTATTGATGTAAATGGATGATTAGTCTCTTCTAAAGAATTAGTATTATTTCATGTTGGACTAGAAACTTGTGTAAGAATTTGTAATCCCTTAAAATAAAATTAAATAGGCTACCCACTTTCACTTATTAATTTTTTATCTACATGTTCATAACCAACATACACCTTATTTTCAAAAAAAATACAACCCCTAGAAATAATTATGGATTTACTAGTAGGATTATAAAACTTATATGCCCTACTTTCATCACTATAACTTGTAAAATTGTGAACAAAACTTTAAGGATAAGTTATACCAATACTAAATTTTATTTTTATTATTTTCATTCTACCATTTCCTTCAACTGAATGGAATTTCTAACTCTTAATTGCTCTTAGATTCTGAAGGAATCATTTAAATTGGTGAAATCATCTTTGTGATTTTTCATCTGATTTGAGCAACATGAATCGAGAGACCACAAAATCTCTTCTTTATTTATTCCCAAAAATTATGTGATACAATAATCTGATCCCTCTTAAAAATTTATTTATTTATCTTGAAAATCATTATCTTCCCTTTCATGATTGGCTTGATTCTTAGTTGATAGTATCCTACAATATTTTCTCGTATGTCCTAGGTTTTTGCAGTAATGACAAGTAAATTATTTCTTTCTCTTATCTATGAATTTTTTTTTTTTTTTCCTTTTTTTTTTTTTTTCTAAACTCCCTTGATTCTAACTTTTTTTTTTTTTTTTCATATTTTAAACCATTGCCTTAGTTTTAAGTGTTTATTTTAGACCATGTTCTAGATTTCCTACATATAATCTCATCTTATCCTCATGAGACAAGAGAGAACCAACTAACTCATCAATAC
>JARHVA010010840.1:90000-122388 GCA_037957365.1 Torreya grandis
AGGATGGGAATGGTAGAACTCTAATAACCCCTTCCTACATCTTACCCTTTTATACTTATATACCATTTTTATGCACCAGTTTTCATAAATATTCCATATTCAGGCCTAGATCATCTTTCATTGTATATAATCATGCTAAAAACATTAATAGTTACTATATCATAGAGATAATGTTCAAAAGTTGAGCGTTTTCATAATCATCATATAAAATGTCAAACATAAATTAAACCATAAATAAATTATCATATCATGTTATCATAAAAGTATTGATAAAATATCCATGGAATAAATGGGTTTTGGTATCAATAAAATATCGAAAGGATTTTTATTTTAATTATCATTAAAGGTTAATAATGAATGCAGTAAAGTCATGAACTACTCTACTGATATGAAAAACTTATCTTTACTTTGAATTAATTTGTTGGATGATTATTATTATCTAATTTTTTGTCTCATAAATCTATAGGGCCAATAGTGTGACTTGAATATTACCTTCCAAATTATTATATTAGACATTTTAACCTATTTTTCTAGTTAAGACAAAGTTTATACTTAGGTAAAACTATTGATGATGGATTGATAACAGAAATAACTCTGAATCCTTATTTTGATTGGGGATAATTACTTGATCCTAGTACTATGTAATTCATTAAAATAAATTTAAAATTAATTATTATATTGTGGTGTATTATTACATGAATTTGCTACATCAAATCTTTGAGAAAGGTTGAACTCTATTGTGTATTTATCTGAATGATGGAATTAGACCCAACTGCTTTTCATAATGATTTTATTCAATGTTATTCATATCAGGATAAGTTGTATCTGTGTCATGATAGTATATTAATTGATTAATACATTCTTATCCATTAATCACTTGTTGTAAAAAGGTATACATATAATGGATTATTCAAAAAAAACTACAGTTTTAATTTTTTAGGATGTGACAATATGAGTAATATAGGAACTATGGATTGTGATAAACTCAAAAGCCTAAAATACCTATTTCTATGACCAATTTGTATGATTTTAATGGATATATCTAATGTATTAAATTTAACGTAGTAATGGGCCATTAAATTCCATGTTTGTCTATATATGTAGGGTTGTGTGTATGTAGGTGCCTATAATGGTTTTTGAGATCAAATTATTAACCATATTACTAACATTTTTTGGTTATATTGATCATATATTTATTTGGGTCTAAAATGTCTTGGGATTATACTAATATCTTACATGTAAAAAATATGAGTATGTATTTATATTTTTATTGGATATAATATAATATATGATTTAATATTACATTTAAATTTCAATTTTATTACATGCACGTTATATAAATGGATGGTTTTGTCAAACCTTGGGGAATCATATAGTAGATAAATATAATATATATTGTGTTTTTGAATGTATATCATGTATCATACATATGTATGTATATATTATAACTTAGCATGAAGCCTTTCAAGGATGGCCCTTGGTGACTTATATATTTATCCAATTGTTTTCTTAAGATTGATCTCAAGTTCATAAATACATGCATATGTTTCAGTACTTTGATATACTTTGAAACATGTATGAATTTTGTGAATAACTATATATAGTGAAAATGACATACATATGCATCTTACTAAGAGAAAAATAAACCTTATTTAAACCTAGACATACCTATAGTTCCTACACGCATGTCCATAAAGGGTTTAGAAAAGACTCAATTGTGTAACCCTATGAGTGACATGTTTTTATATAGTTTTAAATGTTGGGGTTTTATTTATTTGATGAATTATTTAAAGCTTCCCTTATACTTAAATACTTTCATAGCCTAAAACCCAAGATGGTCTTGGCTAACATTGAATTCATTATGTTTATTTATTTAGAACAGACTTGGGCATGAAATTTTAACATGAACATTTAAATGTTTTTATTATAATGTATAAGTTTTTTCCTACTTGATATATTGTGTGTCCATTTATAATAACATGATATAAACATGAATGATATAATTTTATGAACGTATTAGAAGCCTAGTAGAGTGAATATGGACTTTGAGACATAGATGGTGTATATTGTGTTAATTATTTTTAATCTATTTTATCTAATCTATAAAGTAAAAAAAAACATTAGAATGAAATGCAATGGTAATATTTCCATGGTAACTAAGTTTTTAAATGTTTTTCTTAAATTGATTAGTAACACTTATCTATATATGGATTTTCTTAATAAGTCTTGGTGGTATTAGGAAAGTTACTCTCACTAATTTTCCAAACACCATAAAACTCATATAAAATATAAACAAGGAAAGTATTTTGTTTCCTATGTGATCTTACTATGATATATAAATGTAAATAATATATCACTATGATTATGATTATATCATCCTTGAAAACCTTCTAGAATCATGTATAAAGAGTGTATTATAATTTGAATTGTATGACTATGGCCTCATTCCCTTTGAGTAGAATTAACTTCAATCATGTACTTATGTTCCATGAAAATGAGATGGGAATTTTGGGGAAGATAATGGGAACATAGTTTGCATTGGATTCCATAGAATTTTCTTATCACTTCCATATGTTTAAAAATATGAAATTTTTAATTTTTTTGTGGTATGAATATTTAATGATATGGTTTTGCTTGATGAGAAAATAAGACTTAGATTCATTGAGGGAAGCCATTATTTTCTAAAAAAACTTATACTATGGGTTGAGTTTCATGGGTTGTGTAACTACAATTTCATAAGTATTTGGCCAAAGCAATGATTATAGCAATCATTTATTTTATTCATCATATTATCTAGTTCAAAATTGATGTCATGTATTTTAAGTATATAGTGATGATTTCTCATGTTATGTTGTCCATTTATATTAGACTTGAATGCATTTTTAGTAGTGATTAGTACTTATTTATAACATGGTTATCTAATTATTTTTCCAATAGTATTCTCTTATCTATTACCCTCATTTAAGGCTAAGGCCAATCCCATTTAGGAAGTGTGTAGGGTAATCATAAGGCTATGTGGTCGGAGTAAAATCACCTCAATGATGCCTTCCCTTTCCTTTTATGATATGTTAGTGCTATATTTTTTTACTTGCATGAAGAGAAAATTTGAGAACCCATTGATGGGTTGGAAAAATTAGTATTCTTCATGTAAGCCTTATTATATAATGTTGTAATAAAATGTCCTAATATACATTTTGACTTGTAGTCTCAAATTTTGTATTTATTATAAATTTATCCAGCAGGGTTGGTTATGTTTCCCATATTTATTTTTTGTAAAAATGGATATTTAATTTACACATGTATATTGGTTATACCTAATTATTTATTTCTTATTGTTTTAGGAGAAATAAATGTATGCTTGTAAATAAATAAATAAACTCAATAGTTTATGTTGTTATGATTTATAGACTTTGTAGTTTCATATGAATAAGTGAATGATGCTTTTATAATTATAATAAATTCATATTAGTGATGGTCTCTAGTGCCATTAATTACACTTCTACTTTTGGAAAAACTTCAATAAAATCGATCAAGAGAGTAAATAATGGAGACAATGAGAGAGATTAGGGTTTTGGTTATAACTAGGGCCTTGATGGTGACTTCTCCTAGTTTACATGGTAATAATGGTGTCATATTTATCCCTTACATGCAAGACTGATGACCTCAACAAGGAGAAAGAGAGATTTTGGCTTCAAGACTAATGAAAAATGTTGGGTCACATACATTAGATCTAGCCTCGATAGGAAACTTTTTACATGTCACAATAGAGAAGGGTAACAAAATTTTAGATGATGGTAAGAATTATGTCAGGGACAACCAAATTGGCATAATTTTAACCCTATGCTCTCAATATCAAGATACATTGAGAATAGGTCAATAACCTATGTGAGTGTATGCAGACAAAGTGTTTGTCCAAATGCCTAGTTAGGAAAACCCTTCCACATAGATAATTTGAAATTAGATCATGATTCAAGATCTTAAATGGAAAACCCTATGTTTTTGGGTGGTTATGTCTGAGTGTGTTGTATAAATAAAACAAAATATCAAGCAAGGTACTAGGATTATAGATTCTCTCCAATGTCTTATTTTCAATGGTAAAAACCTAGAGAATAACACCTTGTTATCTACATATGGTGTCTCTAAAGATCTCTCTTATCCTTTGATATACACTCATATAGGGGTGTTTCTAGTTTAGGGAATCCATCATCATCCTCTTATAAGGAGGTGACACAAGAAAAATACCCTATTTATACATCATCCAACCATGGGATACTAATTTCTTATATAGTGGAAAAAATGGAGTAAGTGCCAATAGTCTTGGTTATATATATTGAGGTCTCTGAAGTCATTAATTCTCTTCAAATCAATACAATTATTAGTTTTTTTAGTGGATTATAGACTTGATCTAAATATATCCTCAAATGTATTCACACCCATTAGACCAAATAATGTGTTCTTTTTATATGTTCAAAAGGATTTTTCTTAGTTCAATTTCTTAAAATCTTTGAATATCAAGGAATATTAGAGCAAGGCCCATAGTTATGGGGAAATGTAGGTCTTTTCATTACCCCTTAGTTTTTGAATTTTGATGCTAGCTCCATGATTATTTCTAAGATGTTAGTTTGGGTTCACTTACCAAACTTACCTCTTCACCTTTGGCACATGTATGTTCTTACAAGCATTGGGAATGTGTTGGGTAGGTTCATTAAAATTGAAAATTCTCAAACTGATTAAGGTCTTCTTGCCTTTACCTATATTTGTGTGGAGATTGATTTGAATAAAGGGATACTTGATATCATAATCCTCAAGCATGGGAAACGGTCTTGGACCTAATCTCTATATTATTAAAACATAATTTTTTAGTAACACTTTTTCCACCAAACAAGTCACACCAAATCTACCCTCAAGCTAAAGCATTTCCAAAAGGTAATAAATGTAGTGCTCCCAAAGTACATAACTAGCAACACTATGATCCAATAATAAAAGTTAATATAAATAGGGATAAAGAGTATCCATCAAAGGGCATAAAATCATTAGATGAAGAAATAAAGGAAAGTAGATCTGAATAAATTCACAAATCAGGTAAATAGAAAGAAATATCAGAGGTAGATGACACAACTAGACAAAGGGTAGTAATTATTGAAACCCTAATAATTGGGATCAAAATAATGTATGAGTTATAAAATTTTGGATCAAATAAGGAATACTGTAGTGATGGTCATGATAGCCAACCCTGTGATCTACAATTAGTAGTTAGAAGCACTTTTTAGAAGTTTGGACTGAGGTGAAGAAGAAAAAAGGAAAGAAATAATGAACAGAAGATGGTACACTCTAATGTAGGTTTGCACTAGTTTCTAAATCGTTATTTGGGCTATGTTGATCTATTGGTTTATTCTATGGTTATGGTTCTTATTGGTTGTTATTTTTTATTCTATTGGGTTTTATCCTTTTGGTTAGGATCCTTGGGTGGTTTTTTGGACTTAAGTTTTGTTTCTCTTATATTTTTACTTTTACCTATGCCTATTTCATGTAATGGTTAAATACTCAAGGTTTGTCTTGTCTTTTTTAGTTTTTAATAAAGGGAATGAGACCTATATTACCTCAATATTTATCAAAAAAATTACACTTCTACATTAATTTTTATGATTATTTGCATTTTATTTGTGTGATAGTATGTCCCATTGAATCAACATGGTAGGTCAATTATTAAATTTTATCAAAGGTACAAAAAACATGTGATCAAAAAACATTGGTATGTTTATTGGTATTCAATTGAGGGGTAACTATAACTAGCATCCCATAAATTATTATGTTGGGTTGAATAATTAATCTTATCTTATTTCATTCTGGTATATTATTCAATGTGTAAGTCACTAATCAATTTAGGATCTAATGATGAGTACCTTATCTTCTAAATTCCATAATTTTTGTCATATATGTACTTTCTCCAAAGTCTCCCCTTGTTTAATTGAATCATACAAGGGCTAAAAACATTAGGTAGATTTATGGTTGTGTTAACTCTATCTTTAGAAAAATTTACACTTGTGTCTAGTGGGTCTCCAAAACCCCCTTTAATATACTCTTTTTCCAATTACATAGTTTCATTCTCATGGTTGTGCATATATTTATATTTAGGGTGAATTCCATATATACAATATTTGGTCATATTCCCTTACTATTCCATGTGTTTCCTTGTGGAATCTTCATTATTCAACCCCCCCTCAACTAATTATCCTTGGGTCATAGCGGCTATCAATATTTGGTTCGCATCACTATACTTTTCTCTTGTGATCTATCAATGGTTGGTTTCCATCACTATCCTTCAATCTTTCTAACTTTATTGAAATTATACCCTCACTTACCCAATACCCTCCTTTTCATCCCTTTATTCCTACCTTATTCTTGGATCATGTGAAATATGTATGTATCTCTTCATAATCAAAATTTTAATTCCATAAACTACAATCCTTGATCAAGAGAGGTATGTAATAAAATAAGTATCTATATAGTTCACATAAAAATTTATATTCTAGTTCATGTGGGAAATAATATAAATACTAAAGGCTCTAGTAAATAAATTACTAAGATCACCCTCTACCAAACATCTATTGTGAAATTACATATATTATTTATTTTCTTGGCATTTTCAATTCATTCTTCCATCCATGTTTTTAATTCAACCCAATACATATGTGGTTATCCATGCACATGGGCTATTTTAAAGTTTTGAGAATAATATTTCATATAAATGTTTATAAATCTATTTCGCTAACCACTTCCTTGGCTTTAAATCTCCATTACTGGAGAAATCATTACAAAATATAATTATTGGTCTTCATACCACTACTCTAAAAATTACACCAATATCATTTACACCATTACTATATACATCTTATTTTTTATTAATGATGATATATCTTGTAGTAGTTGTCAACACATCAATTTCATTGAGTATGCATCCTAATAAGTGCATCAAGATAGAGGTGGAATAGTTTTTGGTGCTTATGAGATATACCTAAATGATCATCTACTATATTTTCCTCATTCATTCATGCAATGTCATCAACTTATTTATCACCTAAAATTTATCATCCCAATGTTAACTCTTCTTCATCATATTTTTAAGTTTTTGCCTAACATTGTTAGCTTGATTGATAATGTTTTATAGGTTTCTTCTTTGGCTAAAATTATTGGCCAATCCAATGTGTTTAATAATATTTTTCTAATTCATTGGTTGAGTTAATTATATTATCTAAGTTTAATTATTTTATTTTTTGGTTTTGAATTATATTTATATAGTTCACCATATTATTTTCTCAAAATCACTACATCTAGTTTACTCTTATCCCAAACACAAATCCACCTTGTTAAGAAGAAAATGAATTATGGATAAGTATATTACACTTGAAGAATACTTTTTTCCATAAGGTATTTTAATATATCAATAAGAGAAGCTCAAAAAATAAGGTACACCTAGTGTTTCAATTCCCCATCTAAGGACACTTAAGTATTCTTCTTTCCATCTTGAGTTTCACCCATAACATCTCTCAAAAATTTCTTCTTGAGCCAAGGGAATATTTATGTGCCAAAAATTTTATTCAATTCAATTATTCCTAACCCTATACTCTTTATTTATTTGTTTTGGTGAATATATTATTTTGGTATGTTATTATCTTCTATGTTTAGATTAGCATATTATTTTTATTACAACATGATCTTTGCATGCTTTTGTCCCCTTTATTTATAGTTCATTGTTACCTTCTAATGACACCCACACACATTAGATTAGATACCTCATGGTATTTTATTTCCATTTATTACTTTATTTTAAACTTATTTGTTACCATATAATGATACCTTAGATCTATTTAGGAATATGAATGCCCTTTATATGTGTATGTTCCATTATTATATTCGTTAAAACCTCCTTTACACACAACATTTATTTATATCCCTATAATACTTTGTGTAATATCATATTAAATGTGTGTTTTAATTAGTTTTGTCCTACAAATCTTCTTATATTATAATTTCATATATTTTTGGACATATTTTGCTGACATAGATTATGATGAACATTATGTGAATCTTACCCCACTATTATGTTGTGTAATTTTTACATTTTCCTTTATTTCAACTTCTTAGCTTTCCTAATTTTTCAGACATGCCCTTTTGTTAGAAAAATCCTCCTTTAACATCCCTAAAGGTTATCTTCATATTCCTAAAAATTAGTATATCAACAACACCTAAGATTAAATTCACCAAATATTATATGCCTTTTAAGTATTTATTCATAACAACAATAGTGGTATGTACATGACTAACACCAATAATACAAAAAATTATTCTACTTACAATTTATATTAATTCTAATAAAATCTTTCCAAATATTAGTGCAACATGATGATGACCAATAATAATAAAAAATTATATTCCTAATTATCCCATCAACAATAGAATATTTAGTAATAATAATAATTAATTATTACCCAATGAGGAATCCAAATATAAGGGTGAATAAAAATACTAGATATATAGGGAAATGTCTAGAATAATTTCATGTTCTTATGGTTTCATATTTTCTCAAGACTCCTACTAGGTTTGGTCCCTCTTCAAGCTTTGGGAAAGTGAATCCATGACTTTATCTAGTTTTTCTTCATATACACTTCTAAATATAGTTATGAGAATGGTCAATCCTAGTTTTATTTTCCTAAATAAAAAGATAAACCAAAATTGATCAAATATGTAATGTTATTAAAGATTTTCAATCCAAAAAACATGTTACTCAATTATCCCAATCGTATCAAAATTATTCAACTCATATTCAAATAATTTTGAAATTTTGGATCAAATGGACCAGTCATAAACATATAGTTTCAACAAATTCATAAAAATTCAAAATCAAATTTTAAATGTCCAAAAGACCTCAAAAAAATTATTGGGGAATTCCAAATAAATTTCCCCTCTCATTCCATAAGTGTTATCTTATAAACCCAATATCACACCCACCCATTCAAAAAAAATGATTCAACATTGCCAAAATGAATCGTTGGTGTCTTTTATTGTATATGTGGATATTGAAGGAGTCATCCCAACCATTACTTATTAAGGTTATATCAATCCTACCTTACATATTAAGTCATTTGGAAACTTCTAAAAATATTGGCTTGATCTTAACATGTATGCAACTACCCAATTCATAGAAACAAACCCTCACTGGATGCTTTATAATGGTACAATCAACTCAAGCCTAACTATTTAAATAATAATAAGGCCTAGTTAGTGCGTTGGTCTAATAATTATAATACAATGACCTACTTGAGTAAAAATTGTTAACTTCATGAATTCCATGAAACTTTTTCATGAATTAACTCATGATTTCTTTAAAATATGGAATCTTTTGGCCAAAAATTAGAGCTTAACATGATAGGAAATTTTACTCAAGGTCTTTTAAAACTACATTATAAATAAAAATTAAATATAAATTTATGTCCTTAACTCATAGAACATTATAATGAGCCTCAAATCAAGCCAAAAAAATAATCTCATGACATAATTTGAGATTCCTCAAACCAAACCAAACACATGAATACTCATGAAATTTAACAAAATAAATCATGCAATTGATGATGTTGTTACATATAGCTATGATAATAACTTTGATTATCATGGAAATATCTATACAATCATGGAAAGAGGTACTCCAAAAGTGGTTTTCTTTTAACCCTTTATGGGAATCCCTTTTCAACCACCTCCTTGTTTTAATAACTACACTCACCAACCCCTAAGTATTCATAAACTTAGAAAGATAATTCCTAGGCTTCAACCAGAATATTGTGATCTTTCATTCCAACACCTCAATGGTATGATCCCTATATTTTTTTTGGTTTTGCACTAATTATGTTTATTCACATCAAATTTTTCATTCCATTCACATATTAATATATAATTTCTTACTTGTAAATAATTTTGACTATGATACTATTGTAAAATATTTCTATCAAGACTTATTAAAATTTTATAAACATCATGATAATCATACAAAGTTTAATGCACTTCACCAAGCCAATGCTTACCTTAAAATTTATTTTAAACCTCTATTATATCAATCAAAAGATAATAATTATATATATAAAAATAGAAAATATTTATCCTCTTAAAAATAATAAAAATTCAAGTTTAATTAATCATGAATTCCTCAACCCATGAGCTAATCCTAGTCCACATGAATGGTAAAGGCACATCATAGCTTGTGTTAATTCAAAACTTAAAAATCAACACCATCATATGTCCACCAACATATCCTAAATATTTATCCATACATATCCCATAGGTACTACTTATATATTATCACCTAAAAAATATTATAATTAAATAACTCAAAAAAATCTTGTCATTTACCTAGATGATGATGTTCACAATCCTAATTGTATCTCTCCAACATCATCCACCAAGATGGTGGAATTTTATGTCCTATTTAATATATTTATCCAATATTATGACATTGATTGAGTCTTCATATGTCATAATTCATGTCAATGATGTTGAATAGGAAAAAAAAAATTAAAAAACCAAGATTTATCCCCTCCCAAGGCCAAATCTAACATCAATTAACATTTTTTTAGTTACATTTAGTTTTAATAAGTATAGATTTTAGGAATAACCCTATAATATTCCTAGTTATATTCCTTTCCTTGAGATCATGTATAATTATCATAAACACTAAAATAGATTAATGTAACCTCGATTTAACATGAATATTCCTCAACCACCTGCTATGGGCAAAAAAGATACCTTGTATGGTTCTAATGAGAGTTCATGAATTAATGTGAAATTTAATATATTCAAAAAATAAAAAATTGATCAATCATTATCCCTTAAGTTTCTAATTACATTTAAGATTCCAAACAAAATATTATTTCTTGAAAATGATCCACCTCTTTTCATTAGCTTCTGAATTGGTGATCCTAGTCAAGAGATCCCTCATTGATGAAGGTTCTAAAATTATGTTTCCTATTTATAATTTATCAAATATCTACGTTAATCAATAAGAAATATTATGACCTATCATAACATGTGCTAATAATATGACTAAATGAAAAGTCCTCCCATGTTGTATATTTGGATTCTTATCATATTACCCCCTCACATGGTTAAGTTCAAGGTCATTATATTTATATTTTTCATTTCATATAAAAAATTTATTGGCCACCCTTGGACTAATAAAATTAGTGCCATAACTTATTCTACATATAAATTTGTCAAATTAAATTACTCAACAACTATCTGTAAGATGTTAATGTACACCAATTATAAATTTGAAAAATTACACCAATGTGATTACCTTAAATTATCTAAGTGTCCCACTTCAAAAATATTAACACTTTAACTATCATTTTGATTAAGTACAATGTTATATTGGCCACCCTAAGCTTGTGAGGATAGTCCCACCAAACCTTATTGATTCCAATGATGATCAACCTAATGATATTAACCAAAAAATGAAAACTTATGATATTTATTCCCACATCATATCTCAATTGCCTCTTTCTTGGTGACCTTACTTTTACAAGATGGAAATTGATGAAATTATTGCAACTTTAACATTTCAAAGAAACCTATTACAAAACTTCTCTTACTAATGATATCATGGTTAAATACTTCCATGTGTATCTCATCAATCTTGATTGTGATCATGGTTACATGTTGTTATCCATATTATTTCATTATTCCCAAAAAAACATGATGAAATTATACATTACCAAACTTTTTTTGAACAAACATATTTCAACACTAGTATCAACATGATCACTCTTAATTTATTTGACATGATTGATGATGATTTAATTTCTTTTAATGTTTATTTTAGTTTATATAACCATTATAAAATATACCCAAACTCTTATGTTAGGTACCCAAATATGTATTCTATTATTTCTAATTTGATGTTGGTTATGGCACCATGCCCACCAAAATTATAGTATGCAATGCAATATTTAGGGTGTCATCATTTTTCTTAGTATTTCACATGGTAAAATTCTTATGGGCCTATAGTTCATAACTTACAATAACATAAGAGACACTTAAAGAAACAAAAGTCATAAGAACAATCCCTTATCATGGATAATTGACAACCATGATCACATTCCCCACATATGAATTTTTATGACTTTCATGTTATTAATACTACTTTTAAGATATATTCTTGAGGTTATCAAAAACATTTTTAGATGCTTCATTATTACCCACCATCTTTATCCTTTTAATTTTATAGTCACCCTCTAAAAATAACTATTGCATACATCCACAAAAAATAGGAATACTATTATATTTGTAATAACTTCTCTTCCCACTACACTAGTGAGTGTCGAACATATCAGTAGCACATATGTAGTTTTCATAACATGGAACAACAAGCTTCCCTAAATAAGTCAAAACATTTTTTATAGGATAGATTAATATCCTTCCATAAATCCAAAACACCCTCTTCAGCTAAAATAATGTCTTCTCCATACATCTTATTCACATTTAGAGGTTTATCATCCTCCCAATTTTACCACACCTACTTTCTCCATTGAGGTTATTCATAAGTATTTCTTACATGGATATCTGAGAGAGTAAAAGAAACTATGGTTAAAGCACATTACTATTTGTATGAAGAGATTTATGATGCTTTTTATGATATGTGTAATGGTATTATAAGATATTTTTGAGATTTAATATATTATATCATGTATTTTATCTCACATCTTATCATGGTTTTTATATTATATTACTCTTTTTGAATACACATAATTTATTGGTCTCTTTTCTTCATGTCTTATGTATCATTGATTTTAATTTTATTTTATTTAAGCTCTTCCCTCTTAGGTTTATCTATCCATTGTGTCATTTGTGATGCTTTAAAATTTTAATTTTATTTTTAGTATTCCCTTTTGGTTGTATCCATCCATTCTGTTCGTTATGATCCTTTGGTATAAAAACATTATAGTCCTCCATATTAAATTTATATAGTCATTCCATCCTTTATGATACTTTGATAATTTAATTTTCATTGCCTACATTCTTGGGTTTATCCATCCATGTTAACCTAATGGTTTCATTGGATATTTACCTTCTATGCTTTTATATCTTGGGTTTACCTTACTTATCTCTCTACCCTATTGATTTTTACATCGATCATTACTTTTGATATACATATTTTAGGTTTACATGATCCATATAGTGACATTGCTACCCTCTTCCTTAATTATAATTTCCCTTCATGGGATTATCTACATATCCAATACTTATAATGCAATTTGATTACATTCTCAAGAATTTTTAAATCTATGTATTCATATTATTTTTTGAATCAAAAACTCCCCTCTCATGATCAACTACTAGCATACCCGCATTGTATGATCTTACATTTTTAATCACTCCCTATTATTTTCCTCCATACCTTTCTTATATTTCACTTGAGGAACACTTTTGTTAGAGATAATATCACACTCTCTTTTAAAGTGTGAGTTTATAAATATTTAATATTATTGGTGTCTAGGTTTTCCTCTTTAACATCAAGGTGTAGGTCATGTTAAAAATTCATTATTTTTTATATAAAGGTAAGATAAAGGTTTTAAGGGGTACCTTACCCTTTACAAGGAATAGGAAAAAATCCAAATAATCCCTAACAAGTCAACACAAAAATTAGGGGTTATAAAAATGTTGTTGATAAATAGTAACTCCATAATAGAGAAACAACAAAATATATATATAAGATTAAAAAAAAGGAACATAAAAAAAAAACTAAACATCCAGTCCTTTAAGGATAGAATTCCACTCCTCAGTTAGGTCATTGAATAATTTGTATAGTTCACCAATTCCATGCTTATCTATCTCTTAACACTTACCTTTGTCATGCCCTTTAAACTGCTTACAAGTCTTTAGGCTGCTATGTTCTAATTTCCCAATTTTGATCACTTATTTCATCACATTATTATTAGTCAAACAATTTATAATTGTCATCTTACTAACATGAAAAATATGCATGATTTCTTCCTTAAGCTAAAATTTTTCCTTTTCAATCTTCTTGGTTTTCTTTTCCAACATCAACATTTTTAGGAAAATAAAATACTTATCCCCCACATCCTTCAAGGGGTTAGCTTGTCTAGTACTCCTACAAAAGTGGAGTTATATATTATTAATAGACTCCTTAATGTCATTAGTCTCCTTCAACATCTAGTTAATAATACTCTTATATAAATTCACATAAATAGCTAACAATTTAAATTTCTCATGAAAGTCTTCACTACTATCCTCAAGGTCTCTCTTTTTTCCTTTCACATCAATAATTCCTTGAAATAAATCCGTCTCCTTTAGCTCTTCATCCTTCTCCATTAGGGTCTAAATATAAAAATGCTCTAGATGACCTCTACTTAGAATATTTAGAAGACATGTCTTCCTCTTAAGAATCTAAAGGCACTACAGCCAAGGCTCCTAGCCAAAGCATTTTTTCACATTCTTCATTCTTGGAATTTTAATGGTTATAGTCTTTGAATTATTTCCCTTACACCCCCCTTCACAACCATATTTTATTTCTTACCTAGTTCTATAATTTTAACCTTAGATGAGGGGCCAATCATGAAAATAAGAAGTATTAAAGCTTGGTGTAAGTGGAGGAAAATTTTACCCAATTTAACTTTGATGATAAAATTCTCAAGTGAAAACATCACATAAAATGAATGCTAACAACAATTTTATGGTGAAAAGGATTTAACCAAAAAAAATATAAGAGAATACCACCTTATAACAACATTATATAATGATGCACTTTATTATTTGATGCACCACCTCTTTCTTGGGAGAAAGAATAAAGTCTTTCAAATATACACATTAGAACTCAATTAGTTGATCACTTTCCTCAATAAATTTTTCCACTTCATCCTTTTTGTCCCTTTTGGACATAAATAATTTTGTCCTTTACTTGCTTAGACTGGTTACCTATGCTACAGTTTCTTCACTGTCAAGAATAGAAACCTATCTCATATCCAAATATTAGTTATTTTATGCTCTATAAAAATCCACCTAGATGTGTGTATCATAGCCTTGAATATTTCCCATGTTTTTCATGAGGCCTCCATTTTTAAAGATGCTATAAGCTTTATTTTTATTTTTAATGTATCCCACATTATTAGATTAAAATTTTCATAGATTCCCACCCATTATTTATTACATGTGAGAACTCACCTAATACTCTCTCTTCTTCCTCCAAACATAAACCTAGTTTCTCATTTGGGGGATGGATAGATTGTTGGACATTTCCAAAATACAATGAATAAAATTATGATACCATCAATGACATTAAAAGCATATAAGTCTTTTGGATTAGTTTGATATTTTTTTCAAGCCTTGTAACCCACCCTTTGGATACCAAAATCAATTCTTAAATAGGGGAAATTATTAAATATGTGTCATGTCTTGTGTTAATAATAAATATTAACATAATGTACCAAATGATGATCCAACTAGAAATAGAAATCATTATAACTAAGCTGGACATAAAAATCTCAAACCAAAAATTCCTTGTTAGGCTCCACATATTTATAATTCTATTTGTTATCCCACATCCCTCAGAAGATATAAAACATTATTGCACTTGATAATTTTTTACAAAATAACACCCTTATTTTCAAACCAATCTACAACCTTATTACCTTCTTGGTAGGTATAGATAATCCTAGCTTCTTGGAAAGACTATGTAATACTAATAACTTCTTCCACTTGGTTTTCAATAGACCATCTAATAATATGTTTCTTATTAATAAAATCAATGGTGTTCAAGGAGTCTCCTTCAATGATCGATTGGGTGGTTCTAATCTCATTTTCCATTTTAACCCCATAGATTTTTTGTGGCTTTCCCTATATGATTAGATTAAATTCTTGGATATATTACATGTGCCATAATTAGACATCCTTTAACATCTCTAATAACACCTCCTTCTCTATATTTCTTGGGATTCCCCTTAGGAACCTCATCAAAGATGAGTTTAACCCATCCTATAGAAGGTGAAATCCATTTAGTTAAACTCTTGGCCTCATTTTTTGGTTCAAAATCACTTCTCACCTTATTATATAAGTTCTAATTATCATCAATATTCACCTCTTCATCATTAAATTTTATATTGTCCTTCATTTTAGTATAATCAAGGTTTTCTTTCAAAATATTAACAATTATAGAGGTAACATATGTGTTACTACTTCTTTTGTCTTTGAAAATTCTTCTAGCTCTTTCCTTATAAATCCCCTAAAATACATGTGATAAATCCATATTCCATAATATTTTTATACGTTTAGTCTTAAAAGGAGTCATCCATTGGCACCACATATCTAGAATACTCAAAGTTTGAACCTTGTCAACCTCAAATCTAGATATAATAACCCATAAAACTTTAAAAGATAAGGAACATTATAACAAAAAAGTGGTAGTGGATTTAATGTTAAAATTTCATTGTCTATATTATAAATCCATTAGAGTATAAAAATATAAAAAACCAAAAAAATATAATAAATCAATGTTAGGAATTTGAAAAAAACTTTAAACTAGATTTAATATGACCATAAATCAAATCTAAATTATGCAATAGCATGCATCACAAAACATTCCTCAAATCATAGATATTATGAAAGTATAAATGGAGAGAACAAGAATCATTCACAGATAACACAGATTGACCATGGTTCACCCAAAGTGGGCTACATCCACCAAGAAAGTCCTCAAATAAAATTTTAATCTAAAAATAAGATTACAATGAACTCTCACAAATATAGAAAATCTCCTATAGAAAATTTTGCACAACACCTACACAATACTATATCTCACAAGATGTTATACCACACCCTGCAATGAACACCTGTACTTTGCAAAAACATCTACACTTTAAATCTAATCCTCAAAACCATACCCTACAAATAAACTATCAACCTATAAAGGCCACACCACACCCTATATATATATAACAAATGAGGGAAAATCCACAAAAGGAGGAGAAAATCACATGCTTATTCAAGATAAGCATCATCCACTAAAATACACCTCATTTCCACCTCATCAAGCTCATCTAAAATCCCATCCAAAAAGGAACATGCCAAGTTTATCTATCCACCTTTAAAGGCACATTTTCTAACAACATATGATCACAACCAACTCCTTGAAATAAGGAAGGCATCCCCTTTTCCAATGAATGACTAAATCCCTCAGATTAAGGAATTTAACATGAAAATAGTCATCTAAAAACCAACTCCATAAAACATCTAAACATAAAAATTAGATAAACCAAAGAATATTCCACTCACATGTGGAGCAAGGTTCCACAAAAAAGGTGGAGTAGGGCAAAATGTGTTCCCCACATTTATAGAGCTCTCTAGGCCCCCAAAATATACTCCCATAGTCATGTTATATCCCCAAAGGGATTGATACTCAACAATCTCCCACTTGGAGACCATTTCTCCTTAAAAAAACCTATCACTGCTCCAAGACCATTAAGGCCAACCAAATTTGAACATAGTCTCAACTTATCCAATGTGACCACCTTGTTTATCATATATACAAGATTATAGCTATTATGAATCTTCTCTAGATTCACCAAGTTCTCCTCTAAATCTATCTTGATGAAGTGATAATGCAACTAAATGTGTTTCATCCTCAAGTGGAAAGTGGAGTTTTTTGCCAAATTAATAACACTCTAACTATCATTGTGTAGTCTCCCAACTTCCTATGTGTACCCCAACTCTTAAAACAACTCTTATAACCAAATCATCTCTTTACTAGCCTCTATGGTAATAATGTCCTCTGCCTCTATGGTTAACAAATCCATAACCTTTTATACCTATAAATCTAACTAACCACTATATCTCTAATAGTAAATATATAACTTTTCATACTTCTGCTATTAATATCCCCTACCATATTTGAGTCCACATAACCACATAAAGTGGTATCTAATTGACCATAACATAATACAACATCAATGGTTCCTCTTAAATACTAAAGAATCCATTTCACTACTTGCCAATGCTCATAACCAAGATCACTCATATACCTACTCACAACTCCCACTGCTTGGGCAATATCTAGCCTAGTACAGACCATGGCATACATCAAGCTACCAACTATCAATGAGTAAGGTACCTTGGACATCTTAATATTTTTAGCTTTCATCTTGGGACACTAATCCTTTGATAATTTAAAGTGGCCTATTAAATGAGTACCAAAAGATTTAGCATCCAACATGCTAAACCTTTCCAAGACTTTCTTCACAACTCTGATTAGGATAAAACTAGCTTCCTCTCCTTCTTGTCACGAGAAATCCTCATACCAAGTATTTTTTTTGTAGCACCTAAATCCTTCATAGAAAAGGAGTCACTAAGCTATTTCTTGAGTATATGAATATGTTGTATGTTCTTTCGTATAACTAACATGTCATTGACATACAAGTATAATATAATAATAAAAACCATCATCAAAATGTTTGATGTACATGTAATGGTCAAAATTACACCTTTGATAACCTTGTTCCAACATAAAATAATCAAATTTATTATACTATTGTTGTGGATCTTGTTTTAGGCCATATAATCTCTTCTTTAGTCTTCACACATAGTTTTCCTTCCCATTGACCTCATATCCCTATGGTTGCTTCATATACAATTCTTCATCTAAATCACCATGAAGAAAAGTAGTTTTCACATATAAATATTCTAAGCACATATCCTCAACTACAACTAAACCAGGAATTGTCCTAATAGAAGTCATTTTTACAATACGAGAGAAAATCTCATCAAAATCAATACCTAATTTTTATGCAAACCCCTTGACCACCATCCTGGACTTATACCTTTTTTCCCTTCATCCTCTTCTTTTATTCTAAAGATCCACTTGTTTGGCAATGCACTATTACCCTTGGGTAGCCTTACCAAATCCCATGTTTGATTCTCCATGAGATATATATGCTCCTCATCCATGGCTTGTTCCCATTTCATCCTGGCGTCTACCTTCATTGCTTCCTCATAACACTTTGGTTGTCCATTATTAGTGAGTAACAAATAATTCAAAGAAGGAGAAAAACAGTCAAGTTCTCTTCTTACCCTAGAAGACCTTCTTACCATAGGATTTTAGGGTCCTTGTGTATAAGGTTTCTAAACTGATTCATTGGATATTTTTCCATCTACAATGTCATCCAATAATGTGTAATATTTATTTTCCTATTCTTATTAATGCAATTGATCCTTATACATAGCTTTTTCATTAAAGACTACATCTCTAAATTGAAATATTTTCTTATCTTTAATGATCCATAAATGAAAACCAAAGTCATCCTCACCATAACCAATAAATGTGCATTTCTCTAATTTTGCCTCTAAATTGGTCTTATCCTCTTTCTTAATGTGGTAAAAATCCTCACATCCAAAGACTCTAAGAAAAGAATAATCGTCATTCTTACCAGACTAAGCTTGTTCAAGAATGCCTCCATCCAAAGGCATAGAAGGTCCTCTGTTAATCAGATATACTATCATGCTAACTACTTCTACCCAAAATTTTAAAGGCAACCTTACATGTAACCTCATGCTCCTAGCACATTGCATTATTATTCTATTCATCCTTTCAGATACCCCTTTCTACTATGGAGTTCATGAAACCATCATAATCCTACAAATTCAATTGTTAGAATAATAATCAAATAAAGCATTACTATAATATGCAACTCAATTATCTGATCTAAGACATTTCAATTTGAGACCTATTTAATTCTCAACCAAGGCTTTCCACTTCTTAAAAGTGTCAAATATATTAGATTTATTTTTAATGCAATAAACTCAAACTTTCTTAGTTGTATCATCAATAAAAGTAACATAATAATTGGATCCACCAATAGAAGATACCTGAGCCAATCCCCATACATCTGAGTGTAACAACTCTAACTTGTACTCTTTATTTGTGGGTCCAACCTTTAGGAACTTAACCTGCTTCTATTTCCCATACAAACAATTCTCACAAAAGTCTAGATCTATGTCTTTTAATCCAGGCAACTTGTCTTTTAAGATCTCCATGCCCTTATGGCTCATATGACTGAGCCTATAGTACCACATAGTTGCATTTCCATTTGCAACAACTAAATAAATATAATCAACACTACTAGTCAAATATAAAGTACCAAATTTTTCACCTCTCAGAATCATAAGAGCACCTTTGGTAACTTTCCAAGAATCTATAGTAACCATTACTAAACATCCCTCACTACCCAATTACCCCACTAAAACCAAATTTCATCTCAATATAGGCACATGTCTGACATCCTTGAGTAGCCATGTGTTCCCATTCTAAATCTTAACCTAAACACAACCTTTCCCTACTATCTCACATGGTTCATCATAACCAAGATAAACATGTCCTAGATTCTCTTGAACATAATCAATAAAATAATGCCTATGTGGGGTGGCATGAAAAGAAGCACCTGAATCTAATACCCAAAAATTAAAAAAACTATCCATAGAAATAATTAATGCATATTGACATGATTGACCTGATGTCACATTTACCTCATTCATTTCTTCCTTCTTGTCATTATTATCCTGAAGTGACCAACAATCCTTCTTTGAGTGTCCACTCTTCCCACAATGCCAACATATTATCTTGGATTTAGATCTAGATTTAGATCTACCTTTTTACTTTCCATAGTTGTCTTTGTTCTTGTCCTTTTTCCTCCCTCTAGTATCAATAGATAAATCATTACTAAAAGATGATTCACTAGTGATTTATCTTCACATCTCCTTGCTAAGGGTCACACCTACAACATCCTCAAAATTTAAGCATCCCTTAATAGGGACTGCATTACTCAAAGCCATAACCAAACTATCCCAACTGTTAAGCAAAGAACATAAGATTAAAAAATCTCTAACTTCATCATAAAACTTAATTCCAATTGAATTGATCATACTTACAACCATATTGAAATCTTTTAGATGATTAGCAATATAACCATTCTTAGACATTTTCATGTTAAATAATCTTTTCAAAATAAATTTTTTATTAAAAGTGGAGGGTTTCTCATATAACTTTCCAAGTTTATCCATGAGATATTTTGTGGTTTTCTCATCAAAAATATTAAATGCAACAAAATATTTAAGGCATAATTTTATGGCTCCTAATGCCTTCTTGTCATGCATTGACCAACCTGCATCACTCATACTTACAAGTTGTTCTACTTTCCCCTCCAAGGGGAGATATAGCTCCTTCTGATATAGGTAATCTTCCATCTACATTTTCCATAAACCAAAATACTTACCATTAAACTTCTCAAACTTGAATCTAATCTCTTCTCTCATAGTTCCCACTCAAGCTAATAGCCTTCTAGTGATTTACCACTTTAGCAAAACACAACCAATCACTGTCATACCAGTTGTTAAAAATTAAAAACAAACTTTAAATCATATTTGATATGACCATAAATTAGATCTAAATTATGTAATAGCATGCATCATAGAACATTACTCAAATCATAGATATTATGAAATCATAAAAAGAGAGAATAAGAATCACACATAACACAGATCTACCGTGGTTCACCCAAAGTGGGCTACATCTACCAAGAAAGTCTTAAAATAAAATTATAATCTAAAAACAAGATTATAATGAACTCTCATAGAGATAGAAAATATCCTATAGAAAATGCACAAAAATAAATGTTGCACTTTCACCTACACTTGCACAATACTATATCTCACAAGACACTATAACACACCCTACAATAAACACATGCATTTTGAAAAAACATTTGCACTTTGACTTTTATCCTTAAAGCTACACCCTGCAAATAAACCATCAACCTCTAAAGGCTGCACCACACCCTATATATATAGAAAATGAGGGAAAATCCACAAAAAGAGGATAAACTCACCATGCTTATCCAAGATAAGCATCATCCACTAAAATATACCTCAGTTCCACTACATCAAGCTCATCTAAAATCCCATCCAAAGATGAGCATGCCAAGTTTCTCTCTTAACCTTGAAAGGCACATTTTCCAACATGTGATCACAACCAACTCCTTGAAATAAGGAAGGTATCCCATTTTCCAATTAATAACTAATTCCCTCATATCAAGGAAGTCAACATGAAAATAGGCATCTAACAACCAACTCCATAAAACATGAAAACATTGAAATTAGATAAAACAAGGAATATTCCACTCACATGTGGAGCAAGGTTCCATAAAACGTGGAATAGGCAAAACTATGATCCCCACATTTGTGGAGCTCTCTAGGCCCCCAAAATATACTCACATGGTCGTGTTATAGCCCCAAATGGCTCCACACTCAATAATCAAAAGGAAAATGTTGGAAATACTATCAAGTATGTCAAAGGTCTAACGTTATTGGTGATAAAGGCCCCATTGCATTTAATGGTGTTTTTTAATATTTATATCTTAGTTAATGTGTGTTAATATTTATTTAATATTAATTAATATATTTTTGGTTGTATATAAGTCAAAAGAGGGCCTATGGAGAAGTCAAAGAGTCATGGGGTAAAGATAAAAGAGGAATGGGATGCATTTTCTCATGAAGAGTCATCTTGAGGAATTCCAAGAGTCACCATGTGAAGACAAAAGAAGGTATGACACATTTTTACATAAAGGGACACTTTGAGGAATATGAAAAGTCACCAAGATAAATATAAAAGAGGAAAAGATGTATTTGCTTATGAAGGGTCACCATATGATCTTTCAAATGCAAGGATATGAAGGGTCATACAATTTTGGCACCATTTTCCATGAGGATTGAAGGGTCATAAAGGATGAATGCCAAAGGTTATTTGGAAAGCTATAAATAAAGGCTTGATAAGCCATTTGTAATATGTAAGAGAGTGCATAGTTTGTATTTTTTTTCAAAGAGAGAAAAGCAGGAGATATTGTAGAGTTGTATCATTTGTTGAGTAAGAAACATTGAGAGATAGTTGTGTTTTATACACAAGAGGGGTTGGTGCTCCTATGGGTTGGTGCTCATGTGGGTTGGTGCTCACAAATAGTTATTGTGTTGGTGCTCTTGCAAGCTATTGCTTGTGAACTTTGTAATTTGAGTTGGTGCTCATTCATATACTTGAGATTGTTCTTTGTGGTTTTTCCCACTTTGGGTTTCCACATAAAAATTTGGTGTCTCTCTCACTCTCTTGTGTGGTGCATATTATTTTTTAAGTTTTATTGCATATATTGAATGTGTTATTAAGTTATTAAATAAAAGAAATCATATTAAGTAAAACATATATAATATATTGATTCACCCCCCCCTCTTAGTATATTTCATGCTTAACAATTGGTATCAGAGTAGGTTCCTTTTGAAAAAAATTTATAGCTTGAAGGTAGATCAGGAAAACATGATGGTTAGATCACATGAAGCTTTTTCTACAAATAAGGCACCTTTTTTTGATAGGATAAATTATGCTTTTTGGAGCATAAGGATGAAGACTTATTTGATGGCCCTTGGATTTGACATTTAGCAAGTAGTGGTGGAGGAATATGAAGAGCCACAAACACTTGTAACTACTCTGATAAAAACTAAGGCAAGTGAAAATAATGCTAAAGCTTTAAATGTTATTTTATGTGGTTTATGTGATTCAAAATTTGTTAAAGTTATGCAATGTAAATCTGCTCATGAAACTTGGGTAAAACTTGAGAATATTTACAAAGGTGATGGAAAGGTTCAGCAAGATAAGCTTTAGACTTTTAGAAGATAGTTTGAGAGTTTGAAGATGGAAGAGGAAGAAAATATAGCAAGTTATCTTTTGTGGGTTGATCAAATAGTTAATCAGATTCAAGGTCTTGGAGAAAAGTTAAAAGAATCAATCATGGTTCAAAAAAATTTGAGATCTCTACCATTGAGATATGATGCAAAAATTTTATCAATTGAAGAGATGAATAATTTATCCATGTTAAAGATGGATGAACTACATGGTATTCTTGTGGCATATGAGATGTGGATCAAACAAGAGAAAATCTTAAAGAGAGAAACTACTTTCAAGACATCAAAGAAAGAGAAGGCTAAGATTCAAGAATCAAGTGACAGTTTTAGTGATGATGAAGATGACAATGGAGCTATATTCATTCACAAGTTGAAAAAGGGCACAAGTAAATATTAAGGAAAATTACCTTTTAAATTTTTTAATTGTGGAAAGATTAGACATTTTGCAGCTAAGTGCCCAAATAAGGGTAATGGTGATAATGAGGATGGAAATTGTACACACGATAAGAATTTAAAAGTAAAATTCAAGAAGGGATTCGAGAAGAAGAGTTTGTATTCTAAATATCCTAATTCAAATGAAGATAATGGAGTTAGTGATTCAGAAGAAGAAGAGATTCTATTCATGGCCATAAATGAAGATGCCTCTGCAAGAAAAAGTATAGATGATCAAGAAGAAGAACAAGATGAAGTTGAAGGGAATCTAGAAGGAGAACTCATTTTTACCTTAGAAGAGTTAAAATCTCTTGAGAAGAAGAATTGAAGATTAAATATCCAGATCAATAAAAATGAAAAGGAATCAAAGAAAATAATTGAAGATCTACAAGCACACTTTGAAGAAGCCAAGAAGAATGAATAAGATCTAATGGCATAGTTGCAAAAAGTAAGTAAAGAATGTGAAAGATATGTTATTTAAATTACCTCTTTAAAAGTAGATCTTGAGAAAAAACATAAAGAAATCAATGATAGAGCAGCTAATGATTCAAAATTTGAGATTAACATTAATATGTTGAATAAGATATTAGAAAGTCAAATATTAATGTTAGATAAGATAGGTATCAGATTTGTAAAATAGAAAGGGGAGGACACTACTTTCATAGACAAGAAAAAAGGAAAGATCTATGCTAAAGCTCTTACAAAAGAGGAAATAAAAGGGGAAGAAGTTAAGAATATGGAGGACATCTCAAACAAAGAAAGTTGAAAAGAACAGAGCTATAAAAGGTAATCAGGTTAGAGATACACAAATAGGTCCTATTTTTATGGTTACTATTTTTATTGTAATGGATATGGTCATAAGAAAATAGAATGTCAAAAAAGGGCTAACAATTTTAGAAATAAGGAAAAGGAAAGTCATGCAGAGTCAAGCAAAAGCCACAACTCTTTTATTCCTCTATCAAGGTTTAATGAAGAGGCCATAATATGTTATAAGTGTAACAACTTCAGACACATATCTTGGTACTGTAGAAGCATGTTTGAGTTAGTCAAGAAGGACCAGAGTTTCAAGGCTCCATTCATCAAGAATAAAGTTTAAACATGTTCGCAGTAGAAGAAACAACCTAAAAAATCTATGTTGGTATAGATAGCTTGGCATGAAAGAAATGAAGAAAAGCCATGGTTCTTTGATAGTGGATGTTTGAGGCACATGATAGAAGACAAGAGAAAGTTCATAACTGTAAAGAAGATCAATGATGGCATAGTGAAATTCAGAGACAATACTACTATCAAAATTGCTAGAAAAGGTACACTAAGTTTGGATAATAGTAGAACTAAAATTAAAAATGTTTTGTATGTAGAAGGTCTTAAGCATAATATTTTGAGTGTAAGTCAAATGTGTGATTAGGAGAACACACTATTTTTTTATGTAGAAGGTTGTGAAATTAGGAGAAAAGATCCAAATGTGTTGGTTGCAGATGCTTAGAGAACAGATAATAATTTATATATGTTATCAGACATCAAAGGTCAAAGGTGTTATTTAAGTCAGATTGAAGAAAGTTGGTTATGGCACAGAAGAATGAGACACATAAATTTTAACAATCTTGTCAACATCAGCAAAAAATAAGTAGTCAAAAATATTCCAAACATCATAAAGCCATCTGACACACTTTGTCAACCTTGTCAGCATGGGAAGTAAGCCAGAAGGTGGTTTAAAACAAAAGAGTACTTGACCACTCAGATGTTAGAGCTTGTTCACATTGATCTATGTGGACCTATGAGAACTCAAATTACTCAAGGTGAGAAATATTTCATGTTGCTTATTGATGATTTTTCACATATTACTTGGGTAATGTTTTTAAAGAAAAAATTAGAAGCTTTCATACATTTCAAAGAATTAGTTGAGAATAAAACCAGTTTGAAGATTAAGTGTCTAAGATCAGATAGAGAAGGAGAATTCATGTCAAATTAGTTTATTGATTTTTTTGAAGACCATGGAATAAAGAGACATTATTTAGCAACCAAAACTCCATAGTAAAATGGAGTAGTTGAATAGAGAAATAGAATAGTTTAGGAGATGGTGAGGATAATGCTAAATGAATCCAAGATACTAGATAAATATTAGAGAGAGGTATTTGATACAGTAGTGCATATTAAAAATAGAGAATTATTGAGATTCAATAGTGACAAGACTCCTTATGAGCTATGGAAAGATAAACCAGCAGCAGTTAATTATTTGAGTTTTTAGTAGTAAATGCTTCATAAAGAGAACGGACAAAAAACTTGGTAAGTTTGAATATAGATTAGATGAAGGTATATTTCTTGGTTATTCTTGCAAAAGTAAAGCCTATAAATGTTATAACAAAATAACCAAAAAATAAAATTGAAAGTGCAAGTGTCAGGATAGAAGAAGATGGAACACAAAGAATCAGTGATCTAGTAGACATTCCTGAAATCATTGAAGAGGAAGATTTTGAAGAATCAAATGAAGATGAGAAGGAGAAAAAAGACACCAAAACTCCATCCAAATATGTTTAGAGAAATCATAATTAAAGTGACATCACTGGGGACATAAATTAAGGAATTTATACTAGAAGAATGATGGTAAGTGAATCTAAACAAATTAATTTCTCTTTGTTATCCAAAATTCAACCTAGAACTTTTTTAGAAGCTAGGCATGATAAGCATTGGGTTAAGGCAATGGATGAAGAATTAAATCAGATAGAAAAGAATGATACTTGGGAATTAGTTCCTAGACCAAAAGATCACAATGTGATAGGAACAAAATGGGTTTATAAAAATAAGTTGAATAAAAATGGAGAAGTGACCAGGAATAAATAAAGATTAGTATGTAAAGGATATGCTCAGATTGAGGGAATAGATTTTGAAGAAAATTTTGTACCATTGGAAAGGCTAGAGGCTATTATAATGTTTTTTGTATATGCAGTGTTTAAAATTTTCAAAGTGTTTCAGATGGATGTCTAATCTACCTTCCTAAACAGGAATCTAGAAGAAGAGATCTACATTGAGTAGCCTAAGGGATTTATTCTCTCAAATATTAGTAGCCATGTATGTAGATTGAAGAAAGCATTGTATGGATTGAAACAAGCTCTTAGAGCTTGGTATGCAAGACTTGATAAGTACCTATAGGATCAAGGTTTCAAGAGAGGATTTGCTGACAGTAATCTCTACATCAAAATAGAAGGTGAGCATCAATTGATTGTTATGGTATATGTTGATGACATCATTTTTTGAGGAAACATTGAAAAGATGACAAAAAAAATTTTTGATAATGTGCAAAAATAATTTGAGATGTCCATACTTAGAGAATTGTCATTTTTCTTAGGATTATAAATATTTTAGTCAGATAAAGGAATTTTCATATCTCAAAGTAAATAGGCCAAGGAAATGTTGAAGAAATTTGGTTTGAAGATTGTGCACTAGTTGGCATACCAATGTGTATAAGAAATAAGGTGAGTAAGGATGAAAATTCACCCATTACAGATCAATCTTTGTATATATCTATGATTGGTAGTCTTTTATATTTGACAGCATCGAGGCTAGACATCATGCATGTAATAGGTATGGTTGCAAGATATCAATCAGCTTTAAAAGATAGTCATGTTCAATTAGTAAAGAGAATATTCAGATATATCAAGGGGACATTAGATTATGGATTGTGGTATCCCATATGCAGAGATTTCACTTTAATTACTTATATAAATTTAGAATGGGTAAGTTGCCTGGATGATAGAAAAAGTACAAGTGGAGGATCTTTCTTCCTTGGTGATAGCTTAGTATCATGGCTAAGCAAAAAGCAAAATTTAGTATCACTTTCTACAACTAAAGTAGAATATATTGTAGTAATATTGTGTTATACTCAAGTGCTTTGGATGAAGCAAACTTTGGAAGATATCAAGATAAAATATGATGATCCTATTTCTATTTTTTGTGATAACACAAGTGCTATTAATATTTCAAAGAATCCATTGATGCATTCAAGAATAAAACATATTCCCATTAGATATCACTTCTTGAGAGAGTAAGTTGTGGATCAACAAGTTAAGATGGAATATATCAATACTACAGGGCAGGTTGTATATATTTTCACAAAATCACTACCAAAAGACATATTTGAGTATCTGTGGGAGAAGTTGGAAGTAATTTATTTTACTTCCTACCATTGAGGCTCAACATCAGTTGAGGGGGACCTAAGTGTTAGCTCCAAGTAGGCCCTTTGCCATTGATAAAGACAAAAGAAGAAAGGATGAATTTGCTTATGAAGGGTCACTATATGAATTTTCAAATGCAAGGATATGAAGGGTCATGCAAGTTTGGCACCATTTTCCATGAGGATTGAAGGGTCATAAAGGGTGAATGCCAAAGGTCATTTGGAAAGATATAAATAAAGGCTTGAGAAACCATTTTTAATATTCAAGAGAGTGCATGGTTTATATTTGTCTTTGAAGAGAAAAAGTATGAGATATTGTAGAGTTTTATCATTTTTTGAGTAATCAACATTGAAAGATAGTTGTGTTTTATACACAAGAGGGGTTGGTGTTCTTATGGGTTGGTGTTCACAAATATTTGTAAGGGTTTATTTCTCTTATGGGTTAGTTCTCACAAATAGTTTTTGTGTTGGTTCTCGGCAAAGGGATTGGTGCTCCTACAAGTTTGTGCTTGCAAATTTTGTAATTTGAGTTGGTGCTCATTCATATACTTGAGATTATTCTCCATGTTTTTTCCCACTTTGGGTTTCCATGTAAAAATATGGTCTCTCTCTCTCTCTCTCTCTCTCTCTCTCTCTCTCTCTCTCTCTCTCTCTCTCTCTCTCTCTCTCTCTCATCTCTCTCTCTCTCTCTCTCTCTCTCTCTCTCCTCTCTCTCTCTCTCTCTCTCTCTCTCTCTCTCTCTCTCTCTCTCTCTCTCTCTCTCTCTCTCTCTCTCTCTCTCTCTCGTGTGGTGCATATTATTGTTTTAGTTTTATTACATATCTTGAATGTGTGATTAAGTGATTAAATAAAATAAATTAGATTAATTAAAAGATATATAATATACTGATTCACCCCCCCTCTTAGTATATTTCATGCTTAACATAGAATTCAAAAGGCAAATTAAAAAAATTCAAATTCACCAGAGTATGTGATTATATCATTATCCCACCCTTTATCCTATTTTAATCTCATATTATAATTTATACTTAGGGTATATCCTAAGGTACATTAGAGTTTGGTATCCCATTAGACTATAATATGAGGATTCATATTTATCATTAGTGTTTTTAGCCTTTTCATGCAAGTATCCAATCCTCATAGTTGATCAATGGATATATTAGGGTCCTAATAAATGGAGATTACATCATGGTATTGTAGTCACCTTTAAATTTCCATACATATCCTTAATGGGATGGTTTATATACTTCAATTTTTAACCTTATGTTGTCTAGGTGGGGTTTATAAGCCATTGATGTTAAAAACTATTGATATTACCCAATTGATTAGATTTTTTTATCTCTGTTAATTATTTTTAAATCACCCTTCTGGTGCCTCACCTCTTTATTTTCACATAATATCATTTTAAATATCCCTTTAAATAATCATTTTTATATTTGACCACATTCTATTTCTTTACTTCCTATTTTCTATAACATTGCTTCATAATTGACTCATATGTGTTAGCTTTAGCTAAATATTTGTGGATTTTATTGTAATAATTTAGGGGATACAATAAATCCTTCCTCACATATAATATTAACTCACTTTTTGTTCCCCTTGGATTTTAGTTTGTGAGTTTCATGGTAATACATTTGAGAATACAACCAAGCCTTCTTCAAAATATCCCATCATCTTCACATCCACATCATCTTTATACTTTCACTACTGGAATTAGATGGCCATGTTATTATATGATAAATTATAATACAAGAACTAATTTTATTTTTACTCATTTATTTACATCCATTTTTTACAAAAAATATGTTTGAATTATATTCTTTTTATTTATGTGCATTTGATGTTTTACAAACATTTCTTTCTTGCACATCTTATGTTTGACTTAATGTTTGTATCTAATTATATTTTATATATTTCAACCTATTTCATTATTATTTATATTTTTTGTTCATATTTTCTATTTACTTATATTATATTTCATTCTTACAATTTACATTTCATTATTTTTAAATATATACTCACATTTGTCATACATGAGAAAAAAAAACATTAAACCATGATATAATGTTATATCTACACAACATCATCTCAAATCAATACGTACATGTAGATAACCATTGGTAAATATATTTCATATATACACATATACATATACATATACATGCATATATATATATATATATATATATATATATATATATATATATAGACACACACATAAATATTCCACAATAAATATACATCATAAGTAAAATTAATGTGTCACTTTCATACCTATGTATTTGAATGGAACTTTATTTCAAAGTAACATCTATAGACTCTTTGATGGATTAATCCAAGGATATATCTCTTAAAAAAACCCTCATTCATGTCCTTCTATCATAACCAATTATCATTATCACTTTATAATTTGGGTTGCATCAACATACTCCCTATCCATAGTCATAGGTGGTTTATCTATATGTATGGAAAATATGGTCAATATTATAAATATCCTATAATATAATAAAATGTTTAATATTATATTAGATCTAACACACATACAAAAAATCATTCTATAAAGTGATATTATGGTATAGACAAGGATCTTGTATAATAAGGATTGCAAGGATGTTGTTACTATATTTATGAAGGGATATAATGAATAAATATATAATATATCTAATAATTAATATGGGTAATCAAAAAATATAATTCCATTATGAGATTACCAAGAGGTATCTATTCTATGGATTTATAACCAAGAGTAATATAGTCTAAGTTTTGTAACTTAGCAGTGTAAATAAAGGAAATAAAACATGAACTAAAAATTATAATATAATATACTCATGGAATAAAAAAACACACCAAAAAATCACATGCATATATATATATATATATATATATATATATATATATATATATATATATATATATATATATATAAATATAAAATAAATAGTATACGGATATGAATACTTACCTTGGTTGACTTGTTGGTCCATTGATCTCCATCTTAGCTCAAGTGGAATTTTGTGAGATGTGTTGTAGGTGAATCAAAATATGGAAAGAATAATACCTAAGTATCCTCAATTAGGGACTCAAAATACTAGGTGTACTTTATTATTTCAACTTCTATTCTTTATATCTTCAAAGGCATTATGTAAATTAGCCTTCCTCGAGTCTAAGCTCCTCAGCCCCAATTACTTTTCTTCTTACTAAGGTCAATTTTTATACATGAGTAAATGATAATTATATGTCTTAAATTTGAGAAATGATAAATGGATTCCACATAAATATATTAAAAACCCAAAAATTTCAATACATAAACTCATCTGACAATATTTTCCTAGCCAAAGGTGTATAAACATGTATGACAGATATAGAACATCTTTGGCCCTAATAATGACATTAGATAAGGGGAAAATCATTATGGAATTCCATTAGTTGGGCTGATGATGTCATGTGGAAACACATAAACATGAATAAGTGGAGATAAATGGGAAAATATGAAGAAGCATAGGCCAAGATAATTAGATGATAGGTTGTAGATGAAGGTATATATAATGTGTGATCATTGAAGGAATATCTCACAAAACACCAAGAACTATCTCACCTCGATCTTGGTGCACTCCATAGGATGTGAAATTAAGTATTAGTGTGTTGATGAGTCTTAAAATATAAATTTAATTAAATGAAAATAAGTTGTATACATATACCCTACCCAAATCTCATCACATGTCAAAAAATGTAACACATGATGCTAGTTTGGTAAGATAACATAACCACACAAAATAAAATAAATATTTTTAATATAAATGAATTAAATAACTAAAATTAACATACACATACCTCGAATAAAATTTAAAATTAAATAGATGCATATATAATACATTGTTATTGATTGTAAAGGGTGAAAAAAATGCATATGGTAGCCCTAATTATATAAGGCTAAAATAGATAACAATAATGTAGAGATACATAGATAAGTATAAAAAATGGAAGAATGTGAAACACTTATAAAATATGTGAAGGAG
>JARHVA010010841.1:0-17500 GCA_037957365.1 Torreya grandis
AATGTCAAATAAACTAAAATCATTTGACATTATTTGGCAATGGAAGACTTTAGTTAATTTGAGAAGTTTCTTGGGTGGACATATACGATGACTCAGAGGTGATCTTTGACATGGATTTGAGATGAAAGTTTCTCCTTTCAATTACATTATGAGATACATAACTTACCACTTAAGTTTGATGACCCGAAATATATTTGACACTAGAAATATTTTGTGTACACAAATTTTTATTTGTACCATTCACTAATTAATAGGTTACATGATTGTTATCCATAGAATTAGCTAACTACATCAAAATTTTATGCTTATTGAATACTCGATAAATGTAATCATTATTATATAAACTACATCATTCACATCTTCATTTCCTCCCTTCCGTCAATGGTTGCTACTCTTCTCTTCTCTTTTTTGAACTACCCAAATAAAAATCGCAATATCTTGACCATACAATAGTTTGGAGCCCTCTTTTTTCAAAGGGATTATTTTTTACTTCACACATTAGTATGGTTAGATTGAAATTATTTATCACTAATGAATGAAAAATTATGAAGAAGATAATGAAATTTATAAATAAGTGTAATATATAAAATTTAAAATGTAAAGACTTATGATTATTATCTCTCAATACTTTTAAAATATATGTACTACTTTTAGTTTGAGGTATATTTTTTATCTATTATTTTGACATAGAAACACTATATAAAAATAAATCAATATTTTTTATATATAACCAACTAATAATGTCATTAATTTTACAACATTTACATGTTGACACTTCCATGTTGTTTAATAGGGGAATTAGATGTCAAGTCTAAAATCTAGCTGGCATAGTTAATGTTAAATATTCTAAAATAAAAAAAAATTAGTAGTTTCAGTTAATATTAAACATCTTGTAGGACTTCATGTTTTATTTTAATATAGTTTATGTGAAAAGAAGAATGAGAAGAGTCTATAAAGAGATCAAAAAAAGAGATAAAAAGTAATTCAAAGTTTACATTTTGGTGTGGTGGTTTTATGTATGGGATGCATATATTATTTTATACCATCTTTAGACTCACTTTAATTGCTTATATATGTATTTTCTATTGATGTTTCTCTTGAATCAATTTCCCTGGTTAAATAGGTCCATTCTCAATGATTTTTGAAATTGATTCTTGAATTAGTTTCCTCCTATGTGGCGTATTGTAGATGTTCTATATTTTTGCATAGATGTCCTAGAACTTGGAAGAAGTTTTTCATATTGTATATTCCTTTTATACCAATCCAATAAAAGTATTCATAGATTTTTAAAATGATTATTATTCAAGGGTGAGTGTAGTTATTCTTTTTATTTTCTTTAAAATCGGGTGTAGTTTTGAAGGTGGTTGTGTATAACTAAACATTCGATAATCTCCTAATAGTTTTATAATATCCTAATAGTTTTAGAGGAGAGAATATATTGAAGTGGTTGCATTAAACTAGTATTGGAAAAACCATGGCCGAGAGAGGGATCCAAGTCAGTTGGGGGAGAAGAAGTAAAATAAATGTGGGGTAAAGAAGGAATGTTGGAGATGAAATACTCTAAAGATTACAGAATATTGAAGCAATATTAAGGCATGAGTACTGTGAAGCGGAACTTCAAGTTTAGAGGGCTCAAGTTATAGCCATAAATCTAATAGAGAGCTCACTAAGGCTATGTTTGAGAAATTGATTTTGAAGGTAAATGGTTTTGTTTTTAAGGATAAGTTAAACCCTAAGGTCTTTATAGATTGGGTAAAAGAGATAGAATGATATTTTTATATGCAAACTATTGATGAAGATGAATTTATGTGGATGAGATTTTTAATAGCAAGATGAAATTACACATGTTTCCTTGTGATGGGTAAGTTAAAACAACCTAAAAGAAGGCTACAAAAGCATAAAATTAAGTTGTGGCTTAGGACGTTAAACCATGTGAGGGAAAATTTTATACATCAAATTAACAACATAAATTATTTATAAGATTTTTGGCTCTCTCCATTCTCTTTTCAAATATATACAAAAGTGCAAAATAAAGCCTACATTTAGATCATAAAAAAATAAATTAAAATAATACATTAGATCATAATAAAATAAATAATGCATTCCGTATCACAATTTTATTTTCCTTACCTAGTCTTAGTTTATTTGTTTTCTTTGTGCACACCTTACACTATTCTAATTTCCACTTTCTATTCGTGTATTATTATTATTTTCATTGCGCCTCAATACAATTGCGAGTCTAATAACAAATCTCAACCTTTCTCAAAGTTGACCATCAATGTCAAAGAAACTGAAATCGTCTGCCATTAGTTCGCAATGGAAGACTTCTTTTAATTTCTGAAGTGTCTTGGGTGGACCCTATACGATGACTCACAGGCGATCTTTGACATGGCATTGGGATGGAAGTTTTCTCCTTTCAATTACATTATGAGATTTCCTGGTAGCTTGTTTAGGCAAAGGTTGAGAAACAGTCAATGGGCGATGTGTAGGACCCGCGATTCACAACTTACTACTTAACTTCGACAACACCAAAAGATATTTGACACTAGCAATGGTTTGTGTCCACATAAATTGTTATCCGTAACATTGGCTGCTAATCTTCTCATTTTCATTCAGATGTTCATGGCCATCTGTGATGTCAGCTCAGAAGCATAATATCCCCTTTGGTTCCACCCTTACCCCTTCCAAAACTCCCAAATGGGTTTCACCTAATGCAAACTTTGCGTTTGGATTTTATCTTATTAATCCAACGGTATATGTGATAGACATAGTGTTTGAGAATATACTTCCTAAAACATTGGCTTGGACGGTTACGTCCAAGAATAGGGACCTTCATGTTTACGAGGGCTATTCTTTACAGCTCAGTGATAGCGGGCTTCTGTTTTACGATGCCCCGAGGAAATCTAAAATGGTCCGCGGCCACTTCTGAAAAGGTAGCTGCAGCTGTAATGATGGACACTGGCAATTTTTGTCGTGTTTAAATACTTCATTGCAACCGATCTGGCAGAGCTTGGAAAATCTTAGAGACACCCTGTTGCCTGGTCAAACGCTCAAGTGGGGATCTACCATGTATTCTAAGGGTTAAACTGCAAACCGATTTCAGCTCTCCATGCAAGGGGACGACAATTTGGTGCTTTATGATGTCGATCGGTCGACAATCTTACCCACTCAATCTTGCGGATGTATGTTTGAAACATCAGTGGCAACGACAACACTGCTGCCTGCTCATTTGTGTGGCGATCTGGGAACCATCCCCAACAACATATGTCGAGTGATTGATGAGAACAAGCCTGACTGGTTTTGTCCTCAATTCGACTTCATCGACGATAAGGACCACTTTAAGGGATGCATGCCAAAGTTATCCCAGCGGCAGAACTACACTGCAAAAATACAGAATGGATGAACAGCTTCAAAACACAAATTTTTGGATGAGCAGCGAAGACAATTTGACAGCTGGTCTTATTGAAAGTCACTGGCAGCAGGCCTGCATGGACGATTGCATGTGCATCATTGCCACCTACAAGAACACAACTTCCAAGAAGAAACAAATGCCTTTGCTTGATGACTGTCAAGCTACAAACATTGCTAATAAAGTTTATGTGAAAGTATCTGACGCCTTAGTCCAGTTACAGCTTCCCTGCTCCCCTCCTCTACCACAGACAAAGAGGTAGGGAAATGGAAAGGTGTTTGTAGTAATCGGTATAAGCCTCTTTTCCGTATGTTCGCAGAAAATAAAATGCAGGTCTAGGAGGGCAAATAAGCAATCTATAACACACAAATGGTCCAAGCTCCAGAATTATACCAAAGCTAGCTCTAATGGCTGCTAAAACTCAGACTAGTAAGCAAAACACACATGAAACAGGGGAGATAGCCTTTTGAACAAAAACACTCAGAAATACATGCTTATATATTGATTTTAAATTTTTTTTTACCAACTAATTTAAACTCCCTTACATAACCAACTACAAATGCATATGAAACTTTTACAGAAAACTGCGCTTTCGACGACTTTTTTTCTTTGTATTGGCTGCTCATAAAACTCTATTTTTCTGCTTTCTCTATCTTCAAAACTGTTGTTCATTAATCACTTCTCATACTTTTGTATATTCCTCTGTCTTCTGCTTGCTCAACACCTTATATTCTATTTCTATGCTGTGTATGTACTTTGTTATCTTTTTCTCCTTACTTCCCCTATTTTCTGCAGACTATTGTTGTTTCACTAACTTGTATTCTTCACTATCCTATGCTCGTATTCTCTGCTTTTATTTTATTCTTTTTCTTTTCTTCTCTAATTCCTTCTCACTTTTCCAGCTACCTCCTTGTTTCTCCCATAAACACAAACGATTCCCAAAAAAATTCAAATTCAAATCTATTGGAATTAATTTGCTCGATGGTTGCAACTGTTGCGTGGAGTTGGGTAAGGGTAGGTGAAGGGAAAGAATAATAATTTATTTTAACACTCCTTTTATTATTTACCTTCCTAGAATGATACGGTGAACCTATTTCAACCACTAAAACATCCTTCTAACTTTTCTTTGCTTGTCCAAATGTTTTTACATCTTTTATGTTCAAGTCTAGAGCTTCGTTGTTGAAGTTCATAGCTGGATTCTTGAAGTCTGTAGCTCGACTATTGAAGTCCTTAGATACCCTCATGGACTCTGTAGCTAGAATATCAAAGTCTGTAACTATTGTGTTGGAGTCCGTAGCTCTATTGTTGGAGTCTGGGGTTGGGTTGTATTGAGTCCAAAATTGGCCTATAAGAGCTTAGAACTGTCTTATAGGAGTCTAGAGTAGGCTTGTTGGAGTCCAAGGCTGACCTGTATCAGTCCATAGCTGGTCTGTTGGAATCTAAAGTTGACATAAAAACCTTGTAGGCCCAATGATGTTGCATTAATAACTCCTAACCTTCCTCTTAAGTCCATGAAAATGTCTTTTGACAATGGCTTATTAAAACTATTAGCTAGCTATTGATCTGACTTACAAAAACTAAGATCTATTACATGTTTCTCAACTAACTCTCAAATGAAGTGATACTTGATTATAATATGATTATTTATACCATGAGAGACAAGATTATTTGACAACACTATGGAGGATATATTATCACAATAGAACATTGAGAAACCCTTTGCTACTCCTCATGCAAATCTAAAAGTATCCTTAACCATATAACTTAACATGTTATATTAGAAAGTGAAAGTATAGGTTGCTTCTTTGAAGCCAAGATATGTCTCCTAATCCAAGATGTACATACCTCGAAGTTTTCTTCCAGTCATTAAGGCTGTCCTCCCAATCACTATCCATATAACCTACAAGCTAAAACTCATTTGTTGTTTCATATAAAACTCCATAATCTTTTATTCCATTCTCATACCTCAATATCCTCTTGCCTACTTGACAATGTGTCTTTTTTAGCATATCCATGAATCTAGTTATGAGGATGATCACATACATGATGTTTAGCCTAGTTTCAGTCAAATACATTAAGATTTACACTAAGCTCTTGTACCGTGTGGGGTCTACATTGCTCCTAAAATTATTCTTGTATAAATTTAAGCTTGTCTCAACTAATGTAGATAATATCTAGTTGTCCAACATCCTCAACCTTTTCAAAACCATATTTGCATTCTTAAATTGACATATGAATATGCTACTATCTATTTTTCTTGACTTCTATCTCAAGAAAAGCCTAAATCAGTCATTTAAAACTCCTTTATGGTTATTTTGAACTCTTCTATTAACTGATTTATATTTTTTAATGAATATTAGATCATCCACATACAAAACTACAATCAAAATATCACATTTGTTTAGTTTAATATAGGGTTTGGGCTCATTAGCATTTTTTGTTAAATGAGTTTCTCAACAAGTAAGAGTCTATATAGTTGTACCATACTCTTGGGGCTTGCTTTAGTCCATAGAATGCCTTTTTCAGCCTATATACTTTTTTTTCATGTTTAAAAATCTCATATCTGAGTGGATTTTCCATGTAAACCTCTCCTTTTGGTACTCCATTAAGGAAAGATTACTTGACATCCATTTGATATAACTTTTATTTATGTTGAGTAACAATGGCTATGATTGTCCTCAGTATTTCTAGCCTTGTTATAGTTGAAAATATTTCATTGTAGTCATGTCTAGGCCTTCACTTATATACCTTCACCACTAGTCTTCCCTTATGGCTTTCTTCTTTACCTTCAGGCATGGTTTTTATCTTCTACGCCCACTTAACTCCTAAGACCTCTTTTCCTTTTGGTAGATCAACTAACTTTCAAGTATGATTTTTCTCTATTGTGTGCATTTCTTCATCCACTACCTCATACCAATTGTTGTCCTTGAATACATACTCATAATAGAGATGATTAGATGATAAAAAAAAGAGAATAATTCATAGTTTCATCTTTTTTTAATCATATCTTAAATGCTCATAGGCTCCTTTCAATATTTTTGTCCTTGCTAGGCGTTGACTTGAGTTGGAGGAGGATGATATTGATTCATTAATAACTCCTTGACCTCCTTGATTGTTATTGCCACTAAATGAATCAACCCTTGTGAAATATGGATCCAACTTGGTATATGGGTGGTTTTACCACCTACTATTTTAGATTCAATAAAGGCTATAATAGCCCTTGTTTGTTCTTATTCTTATTCTTGTCTCTCTTTCTAAGCTTCACACTCAAAAAATTGAACATCCCAGCTGAATATGAGTTCTTTGGTGATGGGATTGTACAATTTATAGGCCTTTGATTGATCACTATACCCTATGAAAATATACTTCTCACTTTTGTCATCCTTATTTGTCCTCCTGTACTTGGGCACATGTGCATATGCAATGCATCCTAACACTCGAAGGTATTCAACACTTGGCTTGCAACTGCTCCATGCTTTTCAAGGGATCATATCCCTAACATTCCTTATTTGATAAATATTCAACAAGTATATGGTAGTGAGATGTTTTTAATCTCAGAGCATGTCAATTTGGGTTCTTGATAGATCATAGCATAATAATACAAGTAACATTTTTTTTGGTTTTCAGGCTAGTAGTATTTTTGAAATTGAAGATGGGTTAAGGAATATTTTGAACATTACTTGACTCATTGCATCTGCAAACTAAATTTTTCATCTCAATTGTTTATGATTTTTTTGGGAGACTATTTGTGAGTAAATTAATACTATTTTTGTTTGATGCCAATGCATTCGATTATTTTTTTGTTTATGCCTCTTTAATTACTTAACTTTAATTTCTCAAGCTATCATGAGTCATTAAAAAATATATGGTCATTTTCTATCCCTTTTTTTACAAATTTGTTATTGGTATTTTCTGGATCGTTTGCATAATAAATGACTTTTATGGAATTTTATGATATTAGTTATTGTATTTCTTTTTTCATTTTGAAAAATTATATTAATTTAATGGATTTTATGATATATTGGTTTTTGACATTTTGATTGTTTGAGGTTTGAAAATTTGTGAAGGAGATGGGTTATTCCCTAAATGCCAGTGTTATATTAATTTGATTCATCTTTAATAATGTTATAGATTTTATATGTTGTGTGGTTTTTTATTTTAACGTTTGGACAATCACAAACTAGATGGGTTGTTCACTAATGTTAATATCATATATAATCTGGTTCATCTGTAATAATCTTGTTGATTTAGGATTTATGGTTTTATAATTTAGAGCAAGGATCAAGTTGATTGATGTAATTTAAAAAAATTTAGGTCTAATTATAAAACCTTTTTTTATGTAAGTATGTAATTATTGATGGTATGAAAGTGAATTAAAAAACATATGCCAAAGTTGTCCTACAGTTAAAGATGCATTGTAAAACACATAATGGATCAAAAACTTTAAAACACTAATTTTTGGATGAGTAGCAAAGATAATTAGACATCTGGGCTTAGTGAAAGTGGATGCCAGTAGGCCTGCATGGATGAATGCATGTGCATCATTTTCAACTACAATAACATAGATTTCATGAAGGAATAAATGCCTTTAATCAATGGCTATGAAGATACAGATATCACTAATAAATGTTATGTCAAAATATATGATGCCTTAGTCTAGGTACCACCTCCATGCTCCCCTCCTCTACCATAGATAAAGTGGGAGGGAAAGTGAAAGGTTCTTGTAGTAATTGGTATAATCATCCTCCATGTATGTTGGCAAAAAGTAAATGTAGGCTCAAGAGGGCAAAGAGGTAGCCTATAACACACAAAAGGTCAATCCATGGAGTTATACTAAAGCTATCTCTAATGGCTACTAAAACTTAGACCAGTAATCAAAACACAAATGACATCAGGGAGATAATGTTTTGAACAAAATACTCAAAAGTAAATGCTTATATATTGATTTTATAAACTTTTTTACAAACTGATTTAAGCTCCCTTAAATAACTAGTGATAGTTGCATATTAAACTCTAAAATAATATGCTCTTTTTATTTCTTCTTTCCTTTCTATTGGTTTCTCATAAAAATCTATTTTCTACTTTCTCTCTCTTCAAAATTATTATTCACAAACTACTTATCAAATTGTTATATATTCATCATTATCTTCTACTTTCTCAACACCTTCTATTCTACCTCTCTATAATATATATTCTCTAGTATCACTTTCTCCTTATTTCCTTGATTTGATGTAGACTACTACTATTGTGCTAACTTATATTCTTCACTACCTTCTACTCATTATTTATGATCTTATTTTATTTTTCTTCTTCTTCTTTTATTCTCTAAATCCTTCTAATATTTCCACCCACCTCCTTGTTTCCCCTAAAAGACACCAAATGGTTCTCAAAAACATTTTAAATTAAAATTTGGTGCAATTAATTTTTTTTGGTGGGTGTAGCTACTGAGATGAGTTGGGTAGGGGTAGGTGAAGGGAAAAAAAATATAATTTATTTTAATATTCATCCTTATTATTTATCTTCCTAAAATGATATGATGAACCTATTTTAACCACTAAAACATCCTTGTAATTTCTCTTTACCTACTCATATACTTTTGCCAACTAGAGATTACTTCGTTGAAGCCAAAGATATGAATCCTGACCCAATATGAAGTATATACCTCAAAGTGTTCTTTTAATCATCAAGGATACCATCCCAATAACAATCCATGTAACCCATAAGATGAAAGTCATATGTTGTTGCATATAAAACTTTATAATCACTTGTTCCATTCTCATACCTTAATTTACTATTACCTGCTTGCCAATGTGTCTTCTCTGGCTTATCCTATTAGAAACATAATGACTAAGAGGGGAGCAGGGGGTCAAATCAGTTATTTAAATTTTTCATAAATTTAACTTATCATTCATGAGTTAACAAAACAATAGACTAAACTATGAACACATTAAGAGCCATGATCATGAGAGAAGATCATCGCACACATAACACTTATTCTAGTGGTAAAACCTTAAGGGGAAAAAAACCCACTGATGATGAAAATAGGCTACTATCTTATAATTTAAACATAAATATTTAATGAAGCACTAACTTCACTAGGAGCACCAACTTCACTGAGATCACCAACCCCAACTACCCAAACACCAATATGACTAAGCTTTTAGCAAGTACCAACTTCCAAGGAGGCACCAACCCCCTAGGCGACTTAGCACCAAATTATCCACAAAAAAATTTGATCACCTTAATAAATACTTGATAGTCACTTATAGTACCCATGTTAGATATACATTATCATTTATATAAACCTTTATTATCTTATATAATACCACCTTTAACTCTTACAAAATCTCTTTCTTTTTTTTCAACTATCTTGCTTACCAACTAGTCAATTAGGCCTATTAGACCTTGTTCTTATACTAGGCTCTTACCCATATATATATTGGTCATACATACACACTTTCCCACTTATATTTTCAATGGAATATCCCTTATAACATGGAAAAAATGAATAAAACATTTAAATAGGTCAATCATAGCATATAATACCGAAACCTCCTTTAGGCCTTAAGGAGACCTAATCGAATTAGGCCTTCATTAGTACATGTTATGATTTGAACCTTTTAGAACACTCTAAATCTTCGTACAAGGAAGAAACATATCAAATATAATTAAAATAGGCCTTATAAAACATCAATATATGTCCAAAACACATTTTAGGTCCAACCACTACTTGATACACTTCTCAAAATGTTGTTCATGTTAGGATTGTACATGCCCAAAAAGTCTATCTTGAACAACTAAAGAATAAGCATAATTTTTACAAAAAAACGTTGAAAAAAATCATACATATATAATATACATGACCATAGGTTCATGACCATGTGATTTAGAATTCTCAACTCAGAGCTAAAGGACTCAAACCCTTCTGTGCAAAGAGCCCAATCAAAACTGTCAACTACCCTCAAGACATAGTCAAATAAACATGAAATTATAAAACATGAAGAATCATAATAAATAAATTATAATTCATTAATATTATATTGAAACATTATCATAAAATAATTTAATCTATATATCATAATTTCAAACAATAATATTACTCTTGAAGACCAATCTCATGACTTCATTTACATAAAGACTTCATTGAGTTAGATGAGTCAACTTTAGAGAAACATTTTTATAATACAATCATCTTAAAATATTATATAGAAAATGAAAATTTATTATAGGTCTTGATTAACTTCTCCATGTAACTAGATCCATCCCTAATCCATGATAACACATCTTGAAATAACTTCTCACTTATGACTAATTTTCTCACTATCTGCGTTATTACGCCTCCTAGCAATAGGTCAAATTATATGAACAGTTTAACATATGTGAGGTTTATAAACCACCATTGACATAAAATACAAATCTCAATATTTATCTTCTATACATTTATCAACTTTGACCTGGTCAACTCTGAGTGCTACATGAAATTTTTGAGAAGTAAGACCTATCATGTAGGGTGTACTCATTCTCATTACAAGAAAATCATACATATAGTTTCTCAAGAGAGTTTAATATAATGTAAAATCATATAAAGAGGTCATAGACTCCATTCTTATCCATTTCTATCAATATCTCTCATATAAATTCACTATAAGGGTTTTAGGAGGGTTTGAACCATCTTCTAGTCTTAATGATCATTCATAAATCATATCCCCTCATTCCAAAAACTAATGGATATAATTTTTATCTCGTACCCTTACCCATATACCATTAATATCTCAATCTCTCATGTAAATGTTACATGTACCAATGAACACTTTAAACTTCTCATGTTGAGAACCCTTCATTCCATGTACACAAGAAACCTCAAAACACTTTTTCTTTCCTTTTCTTGAAAAATTTGACCTCAAAATTGGTCAACATCCCTTGTAAAACCTATCAAAACACTAAAAATTCTCACATGCTCATTGTCATCTTGAATATAAAACTCATACCTCATTTGTCCATGCCCTCTCTCTTAGCTCTCTAGGCCTTGACTTACAAGTCATATTAGGTCTTCAAAATGACCTTATAAATAATATTAAAAATGTCAAAACCTCATAAACATGTCATAAAACCTCTTACCATGCTCAAAAAATGATTTAAATCCTTCATAGGAATTTACAACACCTCATTCGGTCAAGTAAGGTGGCTTAAGGCCTATCCGTATAAGCTTACCTTAAAAATCTCCTGAGTGTTCTAAATCCTTATATGAATTATCAATCAACCTTATATAATCTCTTATTCCCCTATGCATCCATATCACCAGGCCACCATGCTCAAACCTCCTCACTAAGATTTTACATACCATGACTAGTCTTAGTCTTACTCAAGTTCTTGACCTTCATTCCTCTTTTCATGCTTTCAACACCTTACTATCTTGATCAACATATCAATCTCATGACATATAAGTTTATTAACCAATGTCATACCTGTCAATAATTAAATAAAAAATACATTGTTCAATGACCTCAAGAACAACCTTTGACACCAATGACAACTTCGATGCCAAATTTCAATCAATAAAACTAATGCTCAACAATATTCCACTTTGTCATTGATGGCAAACCATATTAAAAATTGTCCATCCTTATCTCTCCACTCTAATATTTCTCGCCCTTTGAAATAAATGAAAATTTAATGTTTATAATTCTTTGTATCACACTTCTTGTAAACAAAATACTTAACACAGAAAATTATGAGTTTAAGAGACATAAAACAAACATGATCCCCTATCTCCATGCATACCTTCATAGAACAACTCCCCTTTTATTGGAGCTAGTGATCATGGTTAGTTCATCCTAAGTAATTGGCTTATTCAATTATTTCTATGGGAAGGAATTACACCTAATTCCTATCTTAGGTGTTCAAAAGTTATCTTTGGTAGTGGTTTGGTTAAGATGTCTATAATCTAATCATGTGTAGAAACATATTCAAGTTTGACACTTTTTTCATTTACTTTCATGATAGAATTGGTAATATATTATAGGAAAATGAAGAAATATTCAAATGCATCAAACCACCTGTATAAATTAGAAACATAGAAAAATGGCAACCATTTATTGATAATGCACAAGAGAGACTTTACACACCAGAGTACCATCCACACATGCCAAGAATATGAGTGAATGTGTGTAAGTCAGATACATATGTATTATAACTCAATTTAACTATTCTAAATCAGCCATTAGTTCACACTTTGCATTGGAGTCACTCTAAACTCATCTTGTGGGGTTTTAAGATCTCAAAACATAGTATGGATTCTTAGTGACTTTTCATAGAGATAAGAGCACCAATATAATTACCAATGCCAAAAATTATAATCCCATAAAGGTCTCAAAATTTATCTAAAATATAATCCCTCTCAATTTAACTTTACAGCCTGTACCATTTGATTGAAATTGACCTTCACTAAATTTTTAAAGGGACTATAGGAGAGAGAAAAATATTTATGCAAATGTGAGATTTCAAAATTCATTATAAGCTTTGTTTTTACCTATATAATATCAAGGTATGTTCTAAATCTATTTTAACTTTCACATGACTTCAACAAGTTTGTATAACTTCTCTAAATCCTAAATATGGCATTGAATTTCAAGAATATGACCTTTCTCTGACATGTTGAAAAGTTTTGTAGTTGATTAATTGATACAATATTCCTAGAATGTTCATGGTATGGATTTTTCACTTAGGGGAATTTGTCATACACAAATATTAGACCAAAACCACATTTTCATGTATTTTCATAACCTTCAAGCTAGAAAGTGAACCTTAATAAATTTATAACTTTATGAAATGTTATTAAAATATGTTTAAGACATAAAATAACATTAATAAACCCCTAATCACCTATTACCAACTTGATCATGACTTATTTCCTCATAACATGCTTAGATGACTATATGACTAAAATATGACTTTACCTTAACTTCTCCAAATATCCTTAAACAATACTAACAATGTTAAATGAATACTCTAGAGACCATATAATCATGACATGAACATGTCACTGGATCATGACAAGATTGATTTAATAGGGGTTGACCAATTGTGACATGGGGTCAAAATTGGTCAATAGTACCATTATAAGATGTACCAATGTATTATATAATAACGCATGCTTTGACACTTTGGTGAAGTTTTAACTTTGATGTCAAATTTCACATAATATTTTGTCAACAAGGTTTTGATCCATGTCAAGTACATTTTTGAAAGTGATTAAATATTCAAAATCATAAATAAAATATTGAAGATTGGATTTTTCATGTCTCAGATAGATTCATCTCTATCTCCAAAATAAATTTCTTCATTTCATTCTTCAATTCACTTATATACAACAAATATTTCAGTGACAACACATACTAAAGAGATGCTAAACTACACATAGTAATGTGAAATATTGTATAAAAACCCTCAAGATATCATGATGATGATCAAATAGAGTTCATAATTAGTTTTCCTAAGGGCCAATACGTTACGCTTGTTTCTCTAAAATTGTGTCTATTTCAAGTCTAAAGAAAAACAAAGCAGAAGGATAGGGATAAGTTATTAGAATGAACATAGATTGGTTTGTGCATCATATCTAAATGTTGTGAGCTCTCCTCTTTGGATGGAGAGGACTGCATGCATGTAAGAAATCACTACCACAAAAATAACTTTTAGTAGATATATGAGTGGGCTACCAAGCTATGAACTTGTTCCAGAAAGTGTCAAACTTTCTTAGGGATGATAGTCCACTTTTGAGAAAAAATTAATAAAGAGAGAGTAAAAGATAGATATGTTACTGTTATTTGTAACTTAAGTACAATAAAGAGGAAAAGGGTGCAGGTGGTATATTAAGTTTGTATTTTAGAGGTTATTTAGGCAAGTTTTAGAGAGGTTACTAAAAATCCATAGTTTCCAACATTGGTTAGGTTACCGAGGTTAGTAGATATAAAGTGATTATAAAAGTAACTACTTAAAGACTTATAGAATAAGTGATATACTTAGCTAAAGAGGTGATTGAACAATAAGTGCCAAATGGATGGCTCTTATAAGGATTGTTGAATCAATTCCTTAAATAGAGAAAATAAGCTTGTGCTACTGGTTCTCAAGATCTTGGTTCCTTGTCTAGATTAACTTTTGTACTAGCAATAGTAAGTCGAGATGTGGAAAGTTGGATGCCAAAAGCATATATGCACATAAAATGAGTTTTCTTGATTTCTGTTGACCTAAACATTAGCTTGGATTTTGGCTTAAATAACATACATCAGTAATCCCATCGACATTGGCCATAGGTTGATCAATGTAAGTGGTATGAGAATAGGTAAAAGGTCTATTTTTAGCCTATTTTCTATTCTTTCTCATGCCAAGTGTGGTATCCATTAGGAAATGATAAAAATTGGAGGTTAAGAAGGACATAGTTGGTTAGGAATTTATTTTTGGGGTCAGAATAAGTTATGGGTAGTTAGGATAAGCGTTCTAAGTCTTGAGGTGACTCAACGGGTAAGAATTAGTCTTAGGATGAGGTGGCTAGGTAAGGTGTCATAAGTGTTTTTTAATTAACTTAATTAAATATTTTAAATTAATTAAATGTTTGAGGGGTAAAAGCATGGGCTAGGAAGGCTAATTATTATTATTGAAAGGGGCTCAAGGGGGATTTTGACATAGGGAGTTACACACATGTGTGACATAATTTTGGTGTTTACATTTATCCCTTTTTTTCTTCTAATTTTCACTAACAAGTTATAAGACAAAAATAGGAGTTAGATGATCCAAGTATTGGATGAGGTATCCCCCCTCAAAATAGGAACTCATGGAAGAGATACCAAAATTGGGTGAGTGGATGAGAACATGGTATCACTACTTTTATGTATACTACTATAGACTATAGTCGATAAAATTAAGAATAGATAACGTGGAAGAGGACTCAGATAGAAATAACCAAATCACAGCTTGTAAGTGATACCTAGTAAGGTTAAAACAATCAAATTTGTAGCTCTAATGGTCCATATGTGCCAGGTATCTAAGGTAGGAAGTGCCCTTGGGAAGCACAAAAGGTTAGAGGTGATAGGACTACCTTGGTCACCATCTAAAACACCTAATATATATATATATATATATATATATATATATATATATATATATATATATGCATGTGTATAATAACCAACTATAGTAGGATAATATAAGCAATATAGACAAGTAATGGAATGTTGGTTTAAAAGGGTCAATGATCGAGTAGATATTCATGATCTCCAATCAAAGTCATCATGGGTGGAGATTTAAGTGATCTCCAAGGGTGGTTGTCATGGTTGGGGAGATATATGTGATCTCTAGGTTGGTTATCATGGTCAGATAGATATATGTGATCTCCAAGTTTTCCCAGATTAGAGTAGAGTCCAAAGAGTTCTGGTTGTTGGTTGAAATTCTAATTTAAAGGTGTCAATGTTAGTTATGTCATTGATATTGGTAAGAAATACTATTGATGTCAGTGGCTTAGCTCAAAGATGCTAATGTTGATGGGTGACCAAACCTAACAAAATGGGGTTTAACATCCCACCAAAACTAACTTACAACATTTGATTAGAGATAAAAATATCTTTGAGTGTTGGTGAGTTGGTAGAGATAGGAGGGGACCCAACTGGAGGTGTGCCACCATAAGTTATACTATTCTAGCTTAGAGGAGATAAAGAGATCAGGTAAGATCTCCTTTACACTGATTTTGAATTTAAGTTTGTTAATTTACTATTTTAGTCTAAATTTTAAGTTTGGGAGAAAGAATGATATTATAGGGGTAGGAAATGAGGTGAGGGTAGGTTTAGATGAATTTAAGAGGGGTTTGGGGGTAGTTTTTAGGTTAAAATTTAAAGTTGAGAGATGGGTTATTTGGCCTTACGACGGAACTAGTTGCTAATGTCAGTGGGGTCCATCGATATTGGCCAACATAGTGGTGATGTTGATGGGGTCTATCAATGTCGACCAATACAAAGTGTTGATGTTGGTATATAAAACTGATGTCAGTGATCTTGAAGAAACCAAAATAGGAGAAAAGGTCAATTTAGAACCCTAATTGAAGTAGTTAATGAACTTAATGGTTGAGCTAGCCTCAGAAGACCCTATGTTGACTGATTGCTACCTACATAACCTAATTGAGGGCCTCAAGCCAAAGTAGTTCCCCAGTGCATAGGGAAAAAATATAAGGTATGATTAAAGTGTGTTAAGGGGTATAGTTTAAGAAAGGATAGGTTGAAATAGGTTAGGGGACCTAAGGCATAAAAGATAGGTCATAAGGTTAAAGGGTAGGGATATAAGCCATGAGGCCTAGAGTTGTGATAGGCAATTGGGCCTAGGGTGGAGAGAGAGGTAGTGAGGCCTAGGGTGGAGATGGGAGAGCCAGTTAGATAGTTAAGTGGGTATATGGTTGAACTAACCTTAGAATACCCAATGTCAACTAAGTGCTTCCTATATAGCCCAATTGAGGGCCTCAAGCGAATGTAATTATCCCAGAGAGAAGGGGAAAGAGTGTTAGTAGTTTGTAATGTGACTTGAGGTGTGTGTGTATGGATGCAGGCTAGGTAGGAATTGATGCTATGAGATTACCTACCTAAACCATTGACATGGATGAGGAGGGATGTCACCCTAGTTTAGTGGGAGTACATGGTAGCTATAGGTTTAGGGGGTGTGTGATGATATTATAAGGTTGCATGGGATGTGATTTTTATGATAGCATTGATTAAGAGGTGGGATCACACCACCAACACCTTCTATTTTTGGACCAAAGAGTTGATAATGACACAAGAGGATGTGTACAAAATTTTATAATTTCCAATCTGGGGTGAGGAGCTCTTCTCATGTTTGAGACAGGAGCATGATATTCACATGGTGACATTTTTTAGAGAGCATGTTAGCAAGGTGACCTATCACTCAGTGAACTTTGCCTACGAGTTGATGTACATTGCTGATAAGGAGAAAGATTAGTTGAGCATCCTGATAATGATAGGGATTACATTGTATGCACTATCATACATAGATGGTGGGAGATTTTTTATTATGTTAACAGGTGTTATAACACAAATG
>JARHVA010010841.1:22500-72500 GCA_037957365.1 Torreya grandis
TTGACATTTAGACCCATCAAAGAACATTATCATTTGATAGGAGATGTCATTGGTGGAGATCATTGTGATGGATTCATCAAGGAATTCAATGTTTGAAGGTTGTTTATCACGTAAAGGGGTGTCAACTAACTGGTTAGTGATTGTTTTCCCCTTGATATACTAATGTTGAATAAACTCTAAGTGAAATCTAGCAAGGAGCATGAGCCACCAAACTACACATTGGTATTGATATGGCTTGGAATACATGTATTAGAGGGGATCAGTATGGTTGACCATGTAGATTTTTTTATTTAAGAGGTAATGGTAGAGCTTAGATGTCAAAAAGACCAATGTGAGGAAAATCTCTTCAATAATCATTATTGTTGTACTAGTCACTCCCTCATAGGTCATCATTATCCCTCATCATCCCTAGTCACTCACTTATTATCCTTTATACTTAATAATCATCTGTAGTCACTCTCTCATTGTCCCTAATTTCCCCTAAACACACATCATCAACCCTCATCCCCCTAATCATTACATCATCATTGATCATCTCCCATCATCATCCATAATCACTCCCTCATCAACCATCAACATCCATCATTATATTTAATTTCTCCCTCATCAAATTACATCATCCATTATGATTCCTAATAAATCCCTCATCATCCTTCATCATCCCTAATATTTCCTAGTCAAACCGTCATCATCCTACATTGTGCCTCATCATCTCTAATTAGTCCTCATTATCCCTAAACACTATCTCATCATTACTGTTTAGTATGTCATCATCCCTCATCATCCATAATCACTCCCATATTTAATGTTATATATAATAAATATATATAAATGTAATGAACCTATTGTAAAATATGTTTTTTAAAGTTTTATAATTTGAATTTTTAGAAATATTTGGATTTTTTGAGTTTGTGGTATCATGCACAACATGTTGGTCAAGGTTTAACACACAATTTTTCCTCAATCATAGTTGATATTACTCGATCTCATATCTAAATACACTAGTTATCATATTGGGGGAATATGAATGGCACGTGGATTCATCCTTGCTCAAGATTTTCACCAATGTCATAGATGGAATGCAAATCCATGTCATTCTCCATGTTATATACACCATACCTGGACTACACTAACTTTTTGCACTAGTATTTTCCCCAGTTTTTACACAAGAATAATCCATTGGAATTCATATAGGAATTCCAAGCTACTCTACATACATTTAGTGAGAGATGATGGATTCAAAGGCAACTTGGATCAAGTCAATCACTATAACATATCCCTTTCCCTTTGCTATGTACAATGAAAGATAAAAATGAATAATGAATTTTCTAATGTAAATTTGTTTTGACTATGATGAAGCCATGTAAAAAGTAATAATATGAGATCAAGTTAGTGACATATATATAGTTGTTTTATATTTTTTTTTACCAAGTTAAAAATCAAGAGGGTAAGAACTTAAATTAAAAATAAAGCCTAGGGGCTACAAGAATGATTGGATAAGGGAAAGAAGAATTATAGATAAAATAAAGAAGTTATCTACAAGTAAAATTTAGGTATCTAACTAATGATTTTAATAATGGCGTATAACCCATGGCATGATATGAAGGAGTGTTATGGTGCACACATTTTCACTTGATCCATTATCTATTATAAAACTATGGATAAATTTATTATTGGCATAAAATATAACAAAATGTTTATGTCTATCTGAATTATCATTAAAAACATAACTATCATCAAAAGTGATCATAGGATATTATTCTTGTTTACTTGTAATTACACCAATAATATTATTAAGTGGATATCCATATGTATAATGAGGAGTACAATGATAGTTACATGCATACTGAACATAAAAAATATCCTTGTTATTTTCTTTATGATTCATGATTATATGTAATGACTCCCTCACCATCCCTCATACTCCAATTTTTACCTTGTAATTGAGATACCCCATTTTTCACACTTTCGACACCCCACTCTCAATAATTCAATACCCTATTATCGACACCCTAATTCATCCTTAATTCATTACTAGTTATCCATATAAAATCATTATTTATTCAAAACCCTAAGTAATACATCCCTATCCAATTCTCTATAACCATACCATTACCCCCGATAACTTAATCATGTCATGACCATTTCATATAAATTTGATCTAAATCCCACCAAAATAAAATCTTGATTAATCAAATTTTTAATCACATTAGTTAGTTGGTTAGTCCTAAAAATAAAATCCATACATGTCTAAAATAAATAAATCAATCAAATCCCTATGGATATATCATCATATCACCTAAATCAAAATTCAAGTCACCATATCACCCTAAATCCCAAGGCAAGAGAAAAGTCTAATCATGCCCATAACTCTTCAAATAAATCCTTACATCTATAACCCCTCAGATTTATGAGCCAACTCACCACAATCAATGAAAACTTTGACTCAATCATAGCCCTTTATTTTGAATTAGATATAACCATCTATTCACTCTTTTAAAATTATATAAATAAAACTCTCCTACCTCACTTATACCAAGCCATTGAAGCCTAATGAAACCATGCCAAATTATAAATCAATCCAAGTGATACAAAATAAAATATGGCATATGAGGGATAAACCTTTAAAATCAAGCCACTCATTCATCAAGCCAAGCATTTATTCATCAATCCAATCATCAATAAATCAGCTAATCATTACTCATAGATATCAATAAAATCCATCCTATATGGACACAAAGTTGACCATAAGTTGAATTCATGTCCACATGCATTAAGTATAAAAAGGATAAATTACACCATAAAATGTCTTAGACAATATTTGATTGGATTAACACTTCCATTACTATGCTTGATGTTTCTATGAATCTGTTAAAGATAATAAGACCATTTTTATGTTGTTACTATAGCTTGTTATGCATTTTTAATAATTGAAGTGGTTTGTGATCTTTGTGGATAAAAGCTTATTTAAATAAGATATAATGCTTCTAATTCTTACATTCCTGAATAACATCATGTTTCTCACATGATCATATGTTGGGTATTTCCTTACCAATGTAGTTAAAGTTTCACTATGGTAAACAATCAGGGGACCATGTTGAGTGAAAATTGTTCCACCTAAAAATTTAGAGGCATTTGTCTCAACCTCAACCTTTATAGAACATATGGAAAACCAATTTATATAAATACCTAGTGTTAGATTATTTAATATTTTATTGGAATATCCTTATATTCAACATCTTTGTGAAATATCTTCTACACCACACATATTTTTTAAATACATTTTGTATAATAAATATGAATAGTCCCTTGAACTAAAAATTAATTTTCACACGTAATAGATGTTAGTTAAGCAACATAAAATGGTTCAACCATAATTTCAAAATAATATGATTGTGACCACTCATTATACAAATTTAACCTATGCTCAATTCCATAGTTTCAAACAATTATTCTTTTACTTATATGGAAATTACCCTCTATCCCTAGGGAATTCTGATACTAAATAATCTTGTTACTCATTTCAATCATTCTAGATCCACTCTTTTATTAATTCATACCTTAAGTTTAGTTGTCTCCATTCCTCAAAGAAAACTAATCCTTTAGGGAGATCTTATTAGTTGATAGTGTCTAAATATATTTGTTTCATTTTCTCACCAATTAATAGCTAATAGTCCCTTATCATCCCTAATCAATCCCTCATTGTCACTTATCCTCCATAATAAATCACTTATCAATCCTCAACATCCCCAATCAATCCCTCATTTTCCCTCATTATCCCTTATCCTCCTTGTCACTTATCCTCCATAATAAATCACTTATCAATCCTCAACATCCCCAATCATTCCTTCATGATCCCTCATCATCCTTACGCACTCCTTCATTGAAACTCATCATCTTTTTTTTCCCTCATGTTTCCTCATCATACCTTATCAAATCTAATCATCCATCATCTTCCATAACATCTCTATCATCGACCCTCATAATACCTAGTCATTCCCTCATCATCCCTAATCAATTTTTTATTTTCCCTCGTTGTCTTTCATGTTCCATAATAGATCCCTCATTGACCCTCATCATTTCAAATCCTTCCTTTATCATCCCTCATCATCTCTCATCATCCCTCATTGTCCCTAATTTCCCTTAATATCACTAATCACTCCCTCATCAACCCTAATCATCCATCATCCTCCATATCAACTCCATCATTGACCCTCATCATCCCCAATCACTCCCTCATCATATTTTATCATCCCTAATCACACCCTCATCATCCCTAATCACTTCCTTCTCTTCATCCCTAGTCAATCCCTCATCATTTCTCATTATCCCTAATCACTCTCTCATAGGCCCCCATTTTTTCCATTCACACCCTCATCAATCCTAACAATCCCTATTCACTCCCTCATTAACCCTCATCATACCTCATCATCCTTAATTTTCCCTCACCATCCCTATCACTACCTCATCATCCCTCATCCTCAATAAAAACTCCCTCATTAACCCTCATGATCCCTAGTCGCTCCCTTGTCATCCCTCATCATCTTTCATCACTCCCACATCATCCCTCTTTAACCCTAATCATTATCTCATCGACCCTCATCATCCCTAATAACTCTATCATAAGAACACAATTTTCCTAATCCCACACTCATGGACCCTAATCATCCCTAATCTCTCACTCATCTTCCTTCATTATCCCTCATAATACATGTTTTATTTTATTCCTTTTGAGTTTATAATCTTTGAGATATGTTTGTCTCAGTTTGATTCATTTTGAGAATATTTGATCCATTAGCTAGAATGATAATGTTCATAAAGTGAAAAAAACACTTAAACTTACCTTCTTGGCACTCTAACAAAAAAAACTATTATGTGACTAGGAACCTATCAAAGTTCTTATATGACTATTAGTTATTCATACACAAAAGTTACTAATAAAAGGCATTATTACAGTTTCACTCTAGAGGCATATTCTTTATTTTAATCAAATTTGTAATGTAATTAATGTCTAATTAAGTGGGGCATTCAATACTTTAAAAAAAAATCCATTCGTGGAGAAATTCATACTCTTTTCTCCAAGTACCTTTTTTTAAAACCTTAGCTTAATAGGGTTTACAAATAATAAATACATATTAAGAACCATTTCACATACAACTCTCTTGTCATAGTGAAAGCATAATTTCACTTTGAATGCATTATACCCTGAGCATTACATCCAATGCCTAAAAATCATTCTTACATATATAGGGTACCATGTTTAGATGTTGGGCTCTATTAGTTAGACTATAACTTATTCCTATGATAATTATTTTACCATATAGTGTGACATTTATCAAATGCAATATTTTGAACATAATATCATTTTGAAACTCTATTGATTGAGTGGGACTCTTCATGAAATCAATTTCATGGGGATTATATGAAATCTTGACATCTTTCTTTGATTCTTACATGATTATATACTAGCATGATTATGTCATTTTTATTGTCAATAAATCATATTTGATTGTATGATAGCACAGAGGTTTTATGTTTATTTATATTCATATAATGGCATACCTTTCTGATAAAATATATGTTATCCTTTTCATATAACCATATAGTGACTAATTGACATCAACATGTGAGGATTAAGCATCCCTAATAATATAGTTAAACTGAATTGTGTTATTTGATTTGGGTATTACAAATTAATAATAAGCATATAGTGACTGATCTATGACACATGATTTTTTTAAGTTTCTAATATGTAGAGTGATATCTTCCTAGTAGAATACCTTGAAAGTGGGACCATAAACCACAATTATTTAACTAAATATTAGAGAATGGATAATAGTGTGTGGTCATCCCACAATAAAATAATCATGGACCCACATATATAGAATGTGTTGACATGGATGATAAAATGGACCACATATGAAAAATCATTGCATAAGGGGTGGGACATTTAAACTCCCATGATGATGAAGCCCTGAGTTGGGAAGATGTGATTTATATGTTTTAATTGGATCCAATAATATTACGAGGTGACCAATGATAAATGCATCAAGGTGAATATAGTACCCACATATTTTATTTGTCATTAAGGTTTGAATGACACTATTGTTTGAAGGATAATACATTATCTCATGTTCACTATTGTTTAGAGATGGGAATTCATTAGGAATTACTTCTTATGTGTTTATAATTTTTGAGATTTGAGCTGGACACAATGATAATTATTTAAATTTAAAAGTATCCCCATTGAACCTAAAACTATTTTTAATAGAGGTATGTGATCTAATCCATCTAGGCATAAGATATGAACATGTGGTTTCACCAATATGAAAAGATGAATATGATGAAATAAGAAATATATGGGATTTTTTTATGTGATCCCAATAATTATAATCCCATCCACTTTTTCCCTATCCTTATACCACTAGATGTATATTTATACCAAAAGGTGTGTGCCTATAGGGTTTTACATTCTATATTTTTGGTGCTTGTGCAGTTTCAATTCTTGATTGTGATAATACCTTCACTTCATATATGTGTATGAAGGATATATAATGTAATGTTGTATCTTCACTTTAACCTAGATTGCACACTCTAAGAAAAAAAATTAATAGAGTAAAAAAGACTACTAAAATAAAGCCAAATCTAGGTATCCACACCTATATGATGAAAGAATTATTTTTTATTTCTATAAAACCAAAAATTTAGTAACCTACACATGTATAATTTCATTTTTATCAAACTACATGTTTTTAAGAATTAAAGTATTTATTAATAAGAGTGTTTATAATACAAATTATTTATTTTACAAAGATAATTTATTACTTACTACAGTAGTGTTGTTATACTAACCTTTGACCATCCAAATCCGACCTTCAATTGCATCAATGCTAACATGGGATTAAAAAATATTTTTATAGAATCTCCAAATTTAAAAAATGGAGTTTATGTTAGTTTATTATATAATTGATGCGCTCATCCTCTTCATTGACCATACAATAGTTTATTACTATATGAACTTTTACTCCAATAGTTTTCAAGATTTAACTTCCTTTTTTCTAGTATCTTCAATTTTTAGGCTTGAATTTTTTTTCAAATAACATGATTTAATATATTTAATATCATGATTCAATATGTTGAGTATATTAATTTAATATGATGGTATGTATATCATACTATAAAATTTTATATAGTAAATGGACAACATTATGTGTTTTCTAATACATTTTCCTTTATTTTAGTAATTTTGAGGTTGAATTTATTAATTTGAGTGACATTTCATTTAATAATTTCATATGTAGTTATGTTAGTAAGAGAGACACATCGGGATGGAGTTTGATAATATTTAACATGTGATGTAAATAACCTTTATCCCCTTGGTGAAAACGAGGGGAGAAGTGCCTTCAACTGCATGGCTCACTTATATGGTTACTTGGAGGTGAAAACATGAGACCCTTGGGTAGCCCATCAAGAACCCTGTGGTTCACTGTGTATGGGGAACTCCCCTAGTGATCTATAATTTCATACATATGGTGGACCTCTATATAAACCTTATTTGGTTGGGTTTGAATCTATATGCAATCTAAAGATATAAAAAAAGATTGTTGCTAATGTAAAAAATATAGGAACATTCCCCATTGTTGAATGGTTAAGTGCACAGAGTTAGGGGACAATTCCATGTACATTTACGCTAACATGTACATGTTATACACATTACATGTACACATAATGTCCATAACATGTATGAATTATTTCAAATGAGGATCTAGATTACTAAACATAAATACACACATTATAATGTATATCTGTTTTATTTATTGAGCATAATGCATATGCATTACTTTCAACTTGCATAAAAAGAAAAAAATGCCTATTATAAGGGGTTTTTCTGATGAACAAAATGGGTATGTATTAATTTCACATTGTACCAAAAAAATATATATTATAAGGGTAGATGGTTTACTAAAATAAATTTAAAGTATAAAAAATATAAATTTATCAATTATATTCATTATATTTGCAGCTTATTTTATTAAATATAATAAATTAGTGTCACTCTGCCTCTAATATATTTTGTATCACAACTACATGCCTTACGATGTGGGAGATAGTTTTTCAAAATATAATATGGTTAGGACTTAGGCATTTTAGGAACTTAGTATTGAACTTATGGATTTCAGGGCATAACTTTTGCAATTGATGTCTCTGGTCCTCTGAGTATTCCCTGGTCTCCAATATAGCAATGGGGGCCCTACAATACATATATGCGGGGGATCATTCCTAAGGCCCTACATAAATATCTAACTTTCCCTACCCATTAAGGAAATGAGAATTTTCCCTACCTACTTCATCTACACTAAGGAGTGATGCAAGGGAAGATTGTGTTTTTAATATCTAGATTTACTTCACCTAATAGCATGTTAAGGTAAGTTTTCCTTCTCAATGGATATCAAGGGAGTAAGCAAAAACTATCAAGGGAAGTTTGCCTTCCTAGTATCTTGTTTTTGTCCTAAGCATTGCATATAAAAAACAATAGTCAATCTCAAAATTTTGGGTCCTAAGCATTGCATATAGAAAACATGCTTTCAAAAAAGGGAATTGCATAAAGGAAAGTTGTATTATTTTCAATCTAAAATACAAATCTCTATTTTGTAATATTCCCACCCTTGATAAATTTAATGTACATAATGTAATATGTTTAAACATGAACCTAATCATAAAATCAAAAAACACACCATTACTACTTAATATAAAATAATATATGCATGTACAAAAATATGTTTTTAAACTGGGCTAACATATGATAAATTTGAATACTAAATATACACAAGTGAGCCCTAAACCATTTAGAATAGAGCATGAATTCATTTATTTTATATAATTGAGTTAAATCAAAATAATTTTATTTCATATTAGTTATTCTATGGCAAACTTACAAAAATACAAGTTAACTTTCAATTATCAACTAGAAACTTCTAAATTCTAAATATCTCATCACTTGTAACTCTTATGCTTATATAGTGGAGGTAATTGATTTATTTATAAATTATACTAATCTAGTTGTTATAAAAATTAATCTATAATTGTCTACAAAATAAAATAAGTTAAAGTAATAAAATTGTAATGTTGAAACTATAGAATAAATATAATGAAAAAATAATGGAGAATATAATACTTTGGTTGATGTTTTTATTTATCCTTATATCCATGAGATTATGTTGTAGACACATTTTTTTTAAATTTGAAGTCTAAGGAACAATTATCCATCATTTTTCCCATACCTTTGGTCTGTAGCGTTCACAAACCTTTCTCATCTATATGACCCAATCTCTAATGCCACAGTAGTGTCTCTTAGGTTAGATCTAATGCACAAATTCCTACTTCAACCTCAGCCTCATAAACAAGAAAATGGTTTTATCACCTAAAATACCCTATCACTATGGATTACTATTATAGCTTATTCACCTTGAAATATTTCACTACCTTTATGTTTTATATATCCTTTAACTTACCCACCACTTTGCCTTTTCTCAATGTCACCGTGAAATAGAGTTTCTCCTCCCTCCACATCTTGTAGCCACACCATATGAAGAAACATCTAACCCATTTTTCACTATCACCACCACTATAAATATAAGATAATTATTTCTTGATATTTAATTAACGAAAGGTGAGATAGGATCAACATTTATGGGTTCTGAGTGAGGCATGACTATCAAATTACATAATTTTGATTTACACATCTTCCTTTCACCTAAATATAAAATTAAATCCCTTCCAACATAACTTGTAGCTTTAGGGAAACTAAATATAGTGACATTTGGTCCCAACTCATATTTTGTTTATGAAACACTAAGCAATAATAGTCTACTATTTTAGGTGGAGGTGATGGTGGAAAATAAGGTGTGTGTTCCTTCATATGGCATGGAAATGAATTATGTTGGGAGGATAAATTTCATTTCTTGGTGATCTATTGATGAAGTAGTAGGGAAGGGCAAGGCCATATAAAACATGGAAGTGGTTAATAAATTCAAGGAGAGTTTGGTGGTGATGGTGAGTGATAATGATAAGGTTTTTTTGATGGTGAATTTGAATAAGCCCAAGTAGATACATGTGAAATGTTAAGTGACCTATCACATATGTCAATGTAATATGTAGCTTTTATTTGAATATTTCAGTTAGTTAAATACATGATTGAAATGAGTTCCATCTCAATGAAAATAATAGAATAAATATGGACCCCTTTGTGTATGATATCACTTGAAATACTTGTCATTTCCCCTCACCTTCAGTGCCCAACTCACCTTGAAATATTTCACTACTTTCATGTTTTGTATGGCCTTGCATTTCCTTTTATGGGTTTAAGTATGGAATTTATGTGTATTCTTAAGCCTCATGTAATTTCTCTAGGTATCAATATATTGTTAGAATGGGAAATCAAAAGATACAAGACTCAGAGATGTCAATGAACTGTACTTACATTCGTGACATTATAACACTAGTTGGAGATGTACATTAGATGTGGATAATTGTCATAATCATAACAACACTCATGACATCCTCATCAACCATTGATAATATAAAATGGATAATTAGAGATGTATCCACCTTTTAATCTATAAACCCCTTTACAATGGGTGAAGGTCATGTAAATCAAATAATTATCTCAAGTCTAGGTTTGCATATGAAATGGTCCCTCTTGTGTATGATACTAAATATAATATAGGGTGTCATATATTATATAATTATTAAATATTATAATAATAATTTTAAATAAGTATTTAATATTAAATATATATTATATTTATTTATTTAATATTATAAATAAAAAATATATATAATAGGATTTAACAAGGAGAGGTGAACATGAATGGTAAGTGTCTTTTGTGACAAATTTCTGTTTATAAGCACAACTTGTTTAAAGTTTTAAGATTTTTTAAAGTGTCCTATAGTCCATACAACATCTACTGAATGAAGAATCAATTGAGGTCAATTATGAGATTAGTATCACATTTTGAAATAAGAATTTATCTAGGATATACTATCTTTAGAATCAACTAATTTGTGACCTTTTTCCATTAGATTTTATAGATTATAATGTCTTCTAATAATTTTCTTTATTAACCCTCACCTAATGTCCTTTAATGTAGCATGGACTTACTTCACACAAATCTCTAGTTCATCTGATTAAGTGAAATTATACTAAAAACAATAGCATGTAGATTAATTAAGGAAAGTTTGAAGACAATACAATATACAAAAACTAATGGATAAATGTCACAAATTAGTTGATTCTAGACATAATATATCCTAGATAAATTCTTCTTTGAAAATGTATAATAATAATAATAATAATAATAATAATAATAATAATAATAATAATAATAATAATAATAATAATAATAATAATAATAATAATAATAATAATAATAATAATAATAATAATAACAATAACAATAACAATAATAATAATAATAATAATAATAATCACTTTATTTAATAAATAATAATAGTAAATACTTAAATGCAAAACTATTCTACAAAAAGAAATCATGAGTTGATAAGTTAATATAAATATTCTTGAAATAGAAACTTTTTGGGAAAAATTATGTGAAAGCGCTAAAGGTTTAATAAATATTTTTGTTAACATAAATAGACTATGGACTATCAATCTCTTACTACCATCCAACCTTCCACCACCAATGACCACATGGCTAACTATTCATCGTTATCCACCATACCTAACACTATCAATCAAACCATCCATAAGAAAATTTAAATGTGATTTACTAGAATATAAGCATCAATGTGAATGGTAATGGAGTATCACTAAAATAATAGAAGGTAGTGGATGGATGTTTGGTGCCTTTAGACACTGGCATTTGACCAAATATGAAGGGACCACTAGCCACCTCAATTGAAACTCAAATGCTACTGCTATTAAGGCACTGCCTTTGTATCAAGTAGATGTTTAAGATGGTAAACTTAATCGATAAAGGTACATTACTCTTACATAATACTTTATAACATTGATAACACTAAGGATAATATCAGGTGGATTTATTTAAGTACACTTAAGTTTAAATATCAAAATCATTTTATTCTATTTTTAAAAAAATATATTAAAGGTGTTTCATTGGTGTGCCTCCTCCTTAGATTAATCTTGGTATCTTTTAGACCTTAAAATCCATGTGCATAATGATTTGACCAATTACATTTAGTATAAGGATTTTGTGTTTTCTTGAAATCATTCACAATTATCGATAGTTAATGGGGAGCAAGGGGGCTAACAATGAGAGGTTTTATCCATGAGTGAAGGATAACTATGGGATGTAGTTGTGATACTAGAGAAATACTATCAAACTTTATGTAAAATAAAAACAAACACATAATAGAAAGAAGGGTTAAGTTGGTTGCAATAATGTGTTACCAAAATATATACTAGCAATTACCCAAGGGTGCAAGTTATACCGAGAGGGGTATTATTTGGTGTTTTGGTGAATTGAGGTTTTTTAAAGTGAAAGAGTGTAATTTATAAATTATACCTTACTTGAAAATCATAACCACTAATCCCATTACACATTTGATGTACATGAAGTGTTTAGTAATAGTAATTTATATTTATGGTGAAGATGGTAGTGGAAAATGAGGTGGTGGGTTACTTCATATGGAATGGGAAAATGTTGTGTTGGGAATGTGACGTGACGTTTTCATGAAATATGGATTTATAAAGAGAAATATTATATATTAGCAAGTGTGGCACAATTGAAACCCCTCATTACAAGGTTAATGTAACCTTGTGTGCTGGAAATGTTAAGTAACTTGTGTATAATATCTAGAAGAATTTATGTATCTATTGTATGTTCAATAATGATTTATTAGGTTAAATAGTCCAAACCTAAAACATTTTAGAGAAATAAATGAGGCATTTATTGAACATTGGTCTTAGAGACTTTATGTAGGTGAAAATAATTTTAGGATAAAGATTTCATTTCTATTTAACTTAAGAGAAGTATAAGATAGTGTTACACATTAATATTGACTAGTACAACCAACTAGAAATATTATAATATTTTTAAGATATAATAATGTAATAAATATATAAATAGAAGATATTAAAATATTGTTATGTAATTATATATATATCATATGTACACAATAATTAAATAATATATATATATATATATATATATATATATATATATATATATATATATATATATATATATATATATATATATATATATATATATATATATATATTGTGTACATATGATATAATTATATAGAATATACTATATAGAGTTCATATATATAATATATTCTATAATCACATTGATAAGGTGTTCCGAGAGTGTTATCTGAGGGTTGTGAAGCTATAATGTTGTGTGCTAAGTTTCAATTATTTGAGAGCCAACATTATAAAGTTAAAAATAAGGATAAAACAATGAAAAAAATGAAAATTATAAAAAGTAAAATTGAATTAAAAAGGTAAAATTTCTTTTCATTTCCTAAGATTTTATTGGAGTTTTTAATGATTTTTTTATGACTATGGCTTGGAAAGAAAAAATTCGATAAAATTAAATAGGGTAAAATTGTCCAATATAAATCTTATATTGGAATTTGTTTACATTTTTTTTATTATAAATAAAATTTAACATAAAATATTTCATATAATGACATGTTTTAAAGAATATTGACTAGCATATTATCTAAGACATGTATTAAATTTATCTATATAGGCATTATTTATACAATGATCATTTATCTTTTATAACATATTTGATATTTATGATAGTTAGTTATAAATTCACATAGATATCTAATACATATCTAGAATATATATAATTCTCAATGCACATAATATTTAGTTTATGTATATTTAAACTTCTACCATTAATAAATTTATTTTAATTGGAATAACTTGATATGTGTATTAAATATGAAAAATATAGATATAATAATAAGTGTAATAATTATAGATTTACTATTCATACATATATATACGATTAACCATATTAGATATGTATGTATCATAAATATTAACCTTTATTATAAATTATCTATTACATTTTTAGATATTTATTAAATATTATTTTTATCTACATAACTAAAAATTTATGTCTATTTGAAATTTCTCTTGGAATAAAAATTGTTGAGAAAGAAAAAAAATAAAATTGTTTACTATTTTTTACTTAGCTTTCATCTATAAAACTCTTATACATTATTTCATAGACTAACATATTTTATAAAATATTGACTAGCATATATATATAAACATTTATGATAACTAGATATAAATTTACTTAGATATCTTATACATATACATATCTAATACTAATACTAACACTAACACACACACACACACACACACAATTTTCAAAGCATAAATTTTTTAGTTTATGTATATTTAAACTTCTACCATTAAAACATCTATTGTTTTAATTTTTTTGATAGATTTAAATATGTATATTAAATATAATTTATTTATATATAATAATTATAGATTTAAGAGCAATTTATAGATATAAGTCTACCATAATATATAAGATTAACTATAGTAGATATATATATATATATATATATATACCTTTCTCATAAATCATGTAATACTTTTATATTAGATATTTATTTAATATATTTGTATCTACATATTTATGCATTTGTGTCTATTTAAAACTCACTTGGAAGGGAAAAAATTCAAGAGAATTAAAGGAGGTAAAATTATATACCATTTACTACTTAACTTTTTAAATTTTGTTTTACAAATTTTTACATTATGAATAAATTATCTTGTGATAATTAGTTATAAATTTATATAGATATCTAATACATATAATTCACAAGGGATAGAATATTTAGTTTGTATATATAAACTTCTACCATTAATAAATTTATCTTAATTAATAGATTTAGATAGCATATTAAATCTCAATAATTTTGGTATAATACTTTTTTAGATATTTATTAAATATTATTTATACCAATATATCTACAAATTGATTAAAAATTTAATGGAAATAAAAAATAGTAAGAATGAAAAAATGTAAAATTGTTTACCATTTTTTACTTATCTTTTATGACAGTTTTTTATGATCTGAGATGATAACAATGTTGAATAGGATTTTCATTCTCACTTTATAATTATTATTTATATTTAGATATCTAATATATGGTATTATATTATATAGATTATTTTAACATTATGATAAGTATAATTTATTATTATATCTTTTGTCATAATTATCTGAATAAAATTAGAAATAATTAGGTGTTAATGTTAAAATGAAGTTGTCCTCTTTTACTACTTGCTCCAACTAGAGTTACAACATTTACCATTGGTACATCATTAATACATACAAATTTTCCAATGTCTATTTCAGATTTTTTTTAAAATAGAAGAAAAAAGGTTAACAATCTTTCACGAAGAAATTAAACATGTTAAGTATATTTTGATTGATGAGATGAACTTTATAGGTCAAAATATGCTTGAGAATATAGAGTCTCGATTACACCAAGAATTTATAGAAAATGTTGATATGTGCCTTGGTAGAAGGTCTATGATCTTTTGGGGGGATTTGGGACTATTGCCTCTGTTAATTTATAAACCTCCATATGAAAGCACAAGACAAAAAAAGTTCTTATGGAAAAAATTTAGAACTGTTGTTACACTCGATATGGTTTTAAGACAATACTGTCAAACTGAATAACCATAATGGTATTCAGAACATATAACAAATCTATGAGATGTCAATCCAACTATTAAAATTAGTAGTTGTTGATGACTAGAATGGATGTTTCACTTGAAACAATTGAAAATGAATATTTTAACAAATTATATATGCATTTATTTGAAATAAATGAGAATGTGCATCAACATAATAAGAGACAAGTGTATGCATTGAATCAACTTGTTGCTCAAAGCATTGCATATAGAGGACAAAGCAATAATGTTATGGTACTAGATGATGCACAATTACAAGTTGAATTATTGATTGTTATTGGTGCAAGGGTGATGCTAACCACAAACATATGGAAAAAATAGGTCTTCTCAATGGTGCACTTGGATATCTTTGAAGCATTTATAGAAACTAGGGTTGGTACCCATTGAAGCACCTATATATGTAATAGCTTAATTCAATAAATACACACACATTTATTTTGTTAATGTAACTCCAACTATAATTCCAATCACCACTATACAAAAGGGTCACGTTTTTCAGTTACCTTTGAATTTCAATGGGGATTGACAATCCAAAAATCATAAGGCTTAACAATTGACAAAATTACAATTTATATATGACTTATACAAAGAAAAGGTCTAACATTTGTTGTTATATAATGAGTTGTTCTCTATTTCTCATTTTAATATCAAATATATACAATTTAAATAACATAATCTTATTTTCATATTGCACATGTATGTGTGTGCATGCATGTTGCTCTTTATATTCTTATTTTAATATAAAAAATATATAAGTTGAATATCATAATCTTATTTTTATATTGCGTATAATGTTTCTCTTTGTTTTTCTTTTTAATTTATATTAAACATGTTTTTTTTGAAAAATAAGTATTTATCTTTACCTTACATAATGTTAAATGCAACTAACATACATATCTTAGATAAATCTATGTAAACTACACCAATAGATATCATTCTTGAGGAACTTATACCATATTGAATTGTGACATTAATAAAACACGTACCTCAAGAATGGTATCGATCAACATATTTTACATAAATTTACTTAAAATATACATGTTAATTATATATAATTACTTATACTAATCTAGTATAATTTTAAATTAATAATATATTATTATTAAAATTATATCTAATTTAATTATATATATATATATATATATAAAATTAGAAATAAATAATAAATTATAATATTATAAAATTAGATATATAATTATACCTAATGATAGATATACAACTGTGAATTATGGCCGCATTTCTCAGCATTTCCAGCCCAATTTGTCATTGTTAAGTGTCATTTGACTGCACAGCCATGGCAGGTTCTGACATCATTCCTAGTGGGAGGCCTTTTCATTCGCAGGAAACTTCGATGGCAATGGATTCCAGTTGCAGAGTTACGACGTCCATAAAAGCATGGATCTTAAACAATTTTCACCCATCCTCTTCTATCAAGGGTTTCTTGGAAATTATACATTCCACACACCCTACACAATAGCCCGTAGTCGTAACTGGTGACCACAATTTTACAATCCCTTATTCTACGCACCAACAATAACTAAATATCTCCGCTGCCACTACATCCTGTGGACGAAAGCATGTATGTCCTCATCGTCGTTGAAAGCTGGCATAGCCTGCTTGGCTATGGTCTGCGCTAACTTTGAATAAGGATCGAGAACAACATGACCATCTGCGAATATATGTTTCATGGTGCCGCTTTTAGCCACGATCTTTAACAACAAAATATTCCTCGATCCTACCATACCCGCTATACCAACACAACAGTCTTGGATTCTGTTTGACAAGATTCAACCCTGGAGCTCATTAAACAAACCTCTACCAGAATAATGCACCACTCCAACACTGCCTCCACGTTCAAAACAGAGGTCGAATGAAAAACTCTTATCAATTATTTCCATAGAACCTCTTTGAGCGGAAAATTGTTTCACCAGATTAACCAAGCCAACACCGTCAAGATGAGGCTTCGATCCTTTTGGTCATTCGATGAATCATTTTGACTAATTTTTTAGTGAGCAAAGATATTATATGCTGGAATGGTAGAATCGGTGACCATTTTATTTGCCTCCTTGAGGAAAGACCCAACGCTATTGACGAATGGATTGAGACCCATTAGAAATCCTGGGTAGATTGAGCAGCTACTGCTGTGGAAGAGGTATTTGTGTCTTCTTTTTCAAGTGGAAGGAGCATAAAGATTTGATTTTCCAAAGTGGTCCATATTTTTATGGGTTGGATAGGATTTTATCTTAACCGATGGTATGTTGATCTCAATGCAACTGAAGATATATTTAAGGTTTCTTTAGTTGGGTCAAACTTCCACATTTTCCTCTTAAGTTTTGTGATAACAAATCTTTGTATGCCATTTGCATGTGCTCAAATCTATGTAGAGGTAGATTTGGAGAGTGGTATGCTTAAATCCATTCACTGAAATTTAGATGGATAACCATATTTGAAGGAGCTTGATTATGAGCAGTTACTTTTCAAATATAACAAAATGTCATGATTATGACTACTTTTCTAAGCACTATAAAAGGAAATAAAATGTGTTTTACATGTCTCAAAACTCTCAACAACATACTTCCATGATAACCAAAGTAGGAAGACACCCTCACCAAAATAATGGTAAAAAAAATGCAAATATTAAATAGGTACAAAAGCTCAGAATACATCAAATAAAGTTGATTTTGTAAAGGAAAAGTACTCAAGCCCCATTTGAATAAGGGGAAATACCAAAAAATCAAGTTGAAGTCAGTCTAAGAGATGTGCAAACAGAGATAGGATGACTAAAAATAAACAAAGACAAAAATAAAATAAAGTAAATGAAGAAGTGGTTGGTCAAGTGATAGAGAAATATTCTTTAATACAAATTTTGGTTAAGGGAGGGAAAATTAAGGCTCCACTAAGATAGGATTTCAACCCCTCATTAGCCACGCATATGCGGTAGGGAAACCACACATCTTGGTTATTGTCCAGGGTGGGGCCAAACTATTGTGCGTTGATTCTATTGAGTTTGTATTGTAAGCCAAAGTGTTTGCATTAAATTAGTTTTGTTTGAGGCTCCTCAAGATGGATGGATGGACTTATTTGTACTTATTATATTTAGTCTAGGATGCATCACACAAAGTTAATGCCCATAGTTTTTTCTTTATTGTACTAGATTCATGTGATATGTTCTTCAGTTCCATAGGCCCCTATGCACATTAATATTTAAATTAAATTAAATTTATGGACATTAATATTTAAGTTAGAAGATGTTTAAGACATAAAATAACATTAATAAATACCTAATTACCTATGACACAACTTTACCATGACTTATTTACTCATAACATTCTTGGACCATAATATGACTAAAACACGACTTTATCTTACTTCTCCAAACCAACCTTAAACAATGCTAACAAGGTTAAATGAAGACTTTAGTGACCATATAAGCATGACATGAACACATCACAAGACCGTGACAAGTTTAAATTTGAAAGGGATAACCAAGTTTGACTTGGGATCAAAATTTGTCAACATTATTGATGATTCGTAGGGGTATCATGCCTAAAATGTGAATAAGACCAATAACCTTTCATGTCCTCTAGGAAATGGAGTCTCTAGCACTGAATTTAAGACCTAAATAGACTTTAAACATGCCACAACAAGCTGATTGACCTTCAATACACACAAAAACAAATACAAAAAGGCACAAATCAAAACACACATATGTGCTATCAAACACTTAGGAAACCCAACACAAACTTAAGCAAACTAGACTATATACTACTAACTTGAAGAGAAATCCTTCTTCTTGGATCAAAAGGGAAAATTGCATAGTACTTTACTCCATAATATGGAGGGTATAAATCAAGCTATCTCTTGAGCCTTGCCCTTGGTGTATTCATCTCCCTCATGCTTTCCATTCTTCTTGGAGTGATCTCAAATACAATGATAATAATTACAAACATGTCACCTTTGAAGGTGAACTATTCTTGTGTTTCAATAATATTATCATGAGATTGTTCATCTAAAATATTTTTTAATGATCCTTCATATAAGCATGCTTATTTGTCCTTCATGGCATCTTGAATGACATCATATTTCTCATCAACTATTTCAAGCTCATCAAGATCTTCAAGGAGATTTGCATAATCAATGCAATATGCATCATTATCCTCTATGAAGACATATTATTCTATATCCTTATTCACATGAAATTCTACCTTTAAAAGGCATTCAAGATCTTGGATTAGTTAAATATACTATTATTAATCATCCTTGTTTTCTTTCTCTTCAATGACCATAACTTCCTCAACTTCAAGGATGGTTTTAACTTGAACAATCTTGAGTGGTATAAGATATTGATTTTGGAGCACACCATCAAGAGGCAATGCATCTTTAGGAGTCTAGTCAAAATGACCATCAGGAGGTGTAGGATTTTGAAGGCCTTTAAACACATGACAAAACTCATTAAACTTATGCCATAAGTCATTTTGTTCCATGGAAGTAAAAGTTACTTTGTGATCTATTATATTTTTAGATTCAACCTCTATATCATGTTCATGATCTGTCAACAAATCAAGTGATGTGTTTTTTTAAAACACCATCTCATCCATATCTTGATCAACCTCCTCACGAGCAGCTAAAACTTTGTCAAGATCTTATCTTTTTTTACTCAAGAAGATTGACTTGCATTTATCTTCACTAAGGGGAGTACCTATAGAAAACTATTCATAATATACACTTGACTCATCTTATATATCAATTACAAATGTAGCTTGATCTTCTTCACTTCTCCCATAGGATGGGTTTTCCTTCAAGAAGGGATAATGTGGGAGGGTGATAAATAAGTTCATGGGATGGAGTGGGAGTATGAGGTGTGTTGGATGGCTTATGAATGGTCTTGAAAGTGTATTTTTACTAAATAAACTCTTTGGGAGATGACAAGTTGGGTTGGGAAATGGAAGAAACATATTCTTCAAAAAGAGATTCACTTTAGTCATAGCTTTCTTAAGGCTCTCCAGTAGCTAAAAATTTATCCTCAAACTCTTGAATTTACCACCTCTCTAATTTATCTATCCACCATTGTATATAACATCACATTTAATGTAAATAATTATTGATGACATAGTGGGCATCCTCTTAAACTAACCTCCACTTATCCGTGAAGAATTGAACAAATTTTGTCAACTTATATATGAGACGAATAGAGATCACATCAATATATTTATCCCATTTTCTCATCACTTATTATAAGTTTAACATATTTGGCATGAGTAACAACAAGGATTTAACTTGATGTGGAATTGAAGTAGGAAGAAGAAGGGAATGGTATGGGTTTTGGTGAGCTTCGACATGTTGATTAGATTGTCTAATCAAAATTTCTAGGGCCTTATATCTTTCTTATGAATCAGTGGCATCATTTGATTCCTCAAAAAAAGATTGATAAGAATCATGTTAAGTTTTATATGCATCATATCGCTAATAGGAATCATGTTGGGGATGATAAGATGACACTTCTTGATACTCTTCCTCATATGCTTCTTCATAGGACCACTCAACAACATCATGGACATATGAATGGAGCTTAGGCTGACCATTGGACTGTAATGACTCATACAAAGGGTAAAAAATTTTATAGAACTATAGAGACACATATTTAGGGTCATAACAAGTTTTATAAGGATGTGTGTATTATAAGCTCTCATCATATCATGACATGCCAACTTCATGAGTCAAAATTAAACATAATATATGATCAAAAAAATTCACAATAAGTACCTAGGCTACTAGAACTAGATGACTTCATTTGTAGTTATGATTGGTGTTTGTTAAATGCCTCTAAAGGCTGATAAGCTAAAGAACATACCAAGAATTCTTCCAACCTTTTGGTTCTTGAACCCATCAAGCATGTCAAAATTATTATCACTCAATTTTTCAACCTTGGAGAGGTAATTCAAGCCTACTCCAAATTGAGTGAAATATGGGATTACCCATAGGCTTATGGGTTGCCTACAGTAGGGTTAAACCTCTAGATTGAAGGTCTAGATCTTTATATTTATATTGATTTCTCATCACCTATACTACTTGCTCATTTGGATGAAAAATGAGAGAAACACAAAGTAAACCTATCCTAATGAGGTGATGCATCAATTGTAACCCAAACACTTCTAACCAATTAAAAATACACTTCATACAAAAGCCTAATATGCACATAACATTAATCTAGATAAGCCCCTTGCATTAATGTTTATTATGGAGGTTTGTGAAGCAAGTTTGAGATAGGAAGACAAAAAAAATTCATATCATGACATAGTGGAGATAAAACTCATAAAATACTTCATTAGAACACTTCAAGAGACTTCAAAAAGACTTTCAAAGATGCATATGATTGCAATCAAGGATAACATGCTAAAGAAGAGAACATATCACTTAGCAAGATCAACTTAGCCTATCATGCACATTGAAATAGCTCATAGAGAAGATAATACATATTTTTATTTTTTACTCAAAGCTTAAAAATAAGTAGGGATTTTATATACTTAGGTGGAGGATACATTTCAAGGCAAAAATGGTTACTTATATATATATATATATAGAGAGAGAGAGAGAGTGAGTGAGAGAGAGAGAGAGAGAATGTGAGTTACAAGAAAAATAGGAGTTAGTTCACTACCTTATTAGGTTAAATATTCCATGTGTATATCCTTTGAAGATAGTATAACTCTCCAAGTGGCATAGGAATTGAATTACTTGTTTGACACCTCGACTAGGTCTTCAAAATTACCCTTTACCTTGACATGTTGTAGGATAAGTGGCCTTCTTGATGGTTAAATTAGTTTATCCTATTTCTTTGATTTGAAATTTACATATTTTAACTTACCCTAATAGATTATATTTGACACATCACCTCTTTGTCTTGCAATATATCTAGAGGACTCTTCATCTCCTTAGGCTTATTTTTCGCGCAAGTGTCCAAACTTGGATTTGTATTCTTCAACTCACCCAAAATTCATATTTGGCCTATTCACATTATATTGGACCTGAAAAGAATCATTTTTATATTTAAAACTAGACCCAATATGTTGTTCTCTACCAAAATACTTAGTTACGCCTCATTCCTTATATCCTTAAAATCATACAAACCTACTTATGTACAAATAATTATAGAGAATAATGAGAATATGAGGGAAGATTCTAGTACCTAGTATGGATTTACAATTATAATTTTTATTTTATGCCCTGAGAGTGGGTGGAGATATCCTTTTTCCTTTTTCTCTCCTAAGTAGGACTTAATTAGGCCTCGTTAACAAGAGACCGAAAAATGGTTCTACAGGGTCTCCACATGTACCAAACCCAAAATAAGTGTATGATTCACTTAGACAACACCCTCCCCATTTTCCATGCTAAATTTTAATACCTAAAATATTGTACAAACCAATGGCATGGGATGATGATTATGCGAGTATTGAAGATGTTCTTGATCATTTGTAAGATTGATTTTTTTTGAGGCATGAAATCTCATTTCTCTCTCATCGTGTCCTTATGACTCTCTAAGGCAACCTGAAAGTTCTTTGAGTTCTTAGAGATGATTTATAAATACTAAGTACTCAATATTATTAAAAAATTAAACAAAATGGAAGTTTACTAGGGTGGCTAACTTCCCTTAAGAGCTAAGGATCCCATGAATCTTCTCTTATCCATACCAAGAAATGTAAATTAGCCTCTTTGGTGGAACAAGCATTTTATGAGGTCTAACAGTGAATTGAGTTAGTGAGAGTTTTCCTAATTTTGGTTTATGATCTATTGACCTAAATGGGGAATGTGACATACCCATTGACATGTTCTAATATTTCTCTCAACCCTTGTATCTCCATCACATTCTTTGCACTCTCATTGCTTTGTGCCTATGATTTTTATGCTAGTCTACCTAACATACCCTAAGGGCCTGTGTTCTCCCATTTTATTAACTAACAAGTGTCTAGAACTCATGAAATTTTTTTGCATAACCTTTACCATATATTCAAGTCTCCAAGTCTCAATTCAACTCCTAATAATATCACTTGATCGTCATCTCTTAAAGCCCTGACTGCCTATATGGGCTTATACATGCACTATGCATATGCAAGACTATTTTTATTTCATTGTATATAAATCCAGGTGTTTGATTTAATCATGAAATTTTTTTTAGGTGCCTTAACACATTATATAGGTCATCTAAGTCTCAAATTACTCCAACAAACCATCTCATTTTCTCAACTCACTACTTATATAGGCTTGTGTATGTAATTAGGTATATGCAGTGCTAAATAGGGTATGCCAAGATTGTTTCCTTGTTACTTAATTTTTATATTATGAGATAATAGTATAATAAATATGCAATCATAATATAAAACTTTAACTTTAATTCCATTAGTCATAATACAGACCTTAAGAACTTTCCAACAAACACAAACTTCAAGAGTAATTAGGCTTGTCCTTAGCCTAACTAAACAAACAAGGTTTCAAAGTTTATCCTTGACATGGATTATTTATATAGTTATTTTAGGTTATATAAACCTTGAAAAACCTATTTTTCATGTTTCACTCCTCCTTATTCTTCTCAAGACTTTTACTTATCTTAAACCAAGCAAGAACTCTTAGAAGGAAAACCTAACTGTGTATGCACAATATGACTTTGTGACCTTTATGTCTTTGGTTATTGATTATAAATATATTCATTCCAGGACAGAGTAAAATAAAACACTTATAAAAATAAAAATCTTAGGATTTTAAAAATTTGATTCATCTAAACGACCTATAGGTATGTGTATCTGCTTCGATTTGTTCATTTGAGAATGGTCTGTAAAATAGTGTTTTAAGAGTCTTTTCTTAAAAATTTGGAACTCTTAAAAAATTCATGTTAGTGATGGTTTAAAAACTTATTCAAAATCTTGTAAACTCATAACTCCATGATTATATTGTCTCAAGATCAATTATCCAATAAGTTGGTTTTAGGTGACCCTTAAAGGAAATTGATAGTGTTTTAGGGCTTCATGACGTCTCTTATCTTTATATGAATATACCAGTAGCTATACCATGTTATGTATGGGTTATTGGGGTAATTTTAGTTCATTTAATATATATACTTGGTCAGTATTACTATGCCGAACCATCTTTCTCTCAACAAGTTGTAGTTGACAACATAAGAAAGTTTAAGTGTGTAGTTTGAGTAGGACTTTTAAAACCATGTCTTGATATTATCAATAGTGGTAAATTATCATTATTAGGTATCTTTTTAATTAATTTAAAGTTAATTATCCTCTCAAAACATCTTAAACCCTTTACTTTCACTATGCATACACATATAGTCTTCAAGTGACTATCTTACTCTAGTTAGCTTATTTGGAACTTTCATTGACCTTAAGTGACTATTAAACCTCATTGATCCAATGAACTTGTATATAAACATTCACAATATTTCATGATTAAAAAACCTTCAATACACATTGACAACATTAGATATAGTTATGAGTATGAGAGGTTTGAAGTCTTGAAAAGTGCAAAGCATATGATTGTTTGGACTTAGATACCATTGCCCAATTTTGATAAACATACTATAACACACAAATACAAATCTCAATCTCCTTATGTGTGTGTGTGTGTGTGTGTGTGTGTGTGTGTGTGTGTGTGTGTGTGTGTGTGTGTGTGTGTGTGTGTGTGTGTGTGTGTGTGTGTGTCTATATATATATATATATTCCAACTATTTAAACACACATATACACCCTGCTATGAAAGCACACAGATACAATCCACAAAGTCAATGAAGAAATGACTATCTTGAGACTTGTATGAAATATGTATCTATTCAAGAGGACACTTATGGATTGATAATATATGATAGGATAATGAAGAAACATTCAAATGAATCAAACCACCTATATAAATTAGAAACATAAAAAAATTCAATCATTTATATATAAGGCATAAGAGAGACTTTACTTTCCAAAAGACCATTCACACATGCCAAGAATATGAGTGAATGTGCATGAGTCAGATATAAATATATTATAAATCACTTTAACTAGTTTAAATTAGCCATTAGTTCACACTTTGCATTGGAGTCACTCTAAACTCATCTTGTGGGGTTTTAAGATCTCAAAACATAGTATGGATTCTTAGCGATTGTTCATAGACATAAGAGTACCAATCTAATTACCAATGACAAAAAATATAATTCCATAGAGATCCCAAAATTTATCAAAAATATTATCCCTATCAATCTAACTTTACACCATGTAATATTTGATTAAAATTGGCCTTCACTAGCTTGTGAAAGGGACTATGGGAGAGAGAAAAATATTTATGCAACTGTGAGAGTTCAAACTTCACTCTAAGCTTGGTTTTTACTTGTATAATCTCAAGGTATGTTCTAAATCTCTTTTCACTTGCACATGACTTTAAAAAGTTCGTACAACTTCTCTAACTCCTAAATATGGCATTGAATTTCAAGAATATAACCTTTCTCTGACATGTTGAAAGGTGTGATAGTTGAGTAACTTTCATAACCTTCAAGCTAGAAAGTGAACCTTAAAAAATTTAAAATTTTATTAAATGTTAATATAATATGTTTAAGACATAAAATAACATTAATAAACCCATAATCACCTATGAAACAACATGATCATGACTTATTTCCTCATAACATGCTTAGATGACTATATGACTAAAATATGACTTTACTTTAACTTCTCCAAACTAATATTAAACAATACTAACAATGTTAAATGAATACTCTAGGGACCATATAATCATGACATGAGCATGTCACTGGATCATGACAAGATTGATTTTATAGGGGTAGAGCAATTGTGACATGGGGTCAAAATTGGTCAACAGTACCAATATAATATGTACCAATGTATTATATAATAATGAATGCTTTGACCCTTTGGTGAAGTTCTAACATTGATGTCAAATTGCACATAATATTTTGTCAACAAGGTTTTGATCCATCTCAAGTAAATTTTTAATACTGAGTAAATACTCAAAATCATAAATAAAAAATTAAAGATTGGATTATGCACATCTCAAATAGATTCATCTATGCCTCCAAAATAAAATTATTCATTTCATTCTTAAATTTATTTATATACAATAAATATTTTGGTGACAATGCATACTAAAGAGATACTAAAATCATTAAATATTTTGATTGCATATACTAATGCAAAACATAGTATTAAAAACCCTGAAGAGATCATGATGATGATGAATTAGAGTTCACAATTAGTTTTCCTAAGGGCCAATAAGTTATTATTTTTTTCCCTAAAATTGTGTCTATTTCAAGTCTAAAGAAAAATAGAGAGGAAGGATAGGGATAAATTATTATAATGAACCTATATTGGTTTGCACAGCATATCTAGATGTTTTGAGCACTCCTCTTTGCCTAGGGAGGACTACGTATAGGTATGAAAGAACTACCACAAAAATATTTTTTAGTAGATATATGAGTGGTCTGCCAAGCTAGGCACATGTTTCAAGAAGTGTCAAAATTCCTTAGGGATGATAGTCAACTTTTGAGAAAAGAAGAGTAATAAATTAAAAAAAGAGAGTAAAAGAGAAATACGTTACCATTGTTTATAACATGAGTGCAACAAAGAGGAATAGAGTGTAGGTGGTATATTCAGTTTGTATTTTGGAGGTTATTTGGGTATGTTTTATAGAGGTTATTAAAAATCCATAGTTGCCAATGTTGGTTAGGTTACCAAGGTTGGTGAGCAAGTGTGATTGATATCGATTCGGCGATAGATCTTGGTAGGGGAAATAATTTCCTAAGAACTTATAGAAGAATATTTTGGGTCTCAAAAATGGTTTTGGTTAGGTCTGAAAGGTTGGGGAGAGTTTCAAGAGAGAGTGTGTTATTTGGATGGGTCTGGTCAGAGGTTTTGTGTGTTAGAACAAGATGAAATATGTGAGAAATCTTTATAACTCCTTCACAAGGGTTCGTTCAAGAATGCATAAAATAGTAAATAGTATATATAAAGTGATTATAAAAGTAACTACTTAAAGACTTATAGAATAAGTGATGTACTTAGATAAAGAGGTGATTGAAAAATAAGCACCAAATGGATGGCTCTTATAAAGCTTGCCGAATCAATGCCTTGAATAGAGAAAACAAGCATGTGTTTTTGGTTCTCAAGAGCTTGACTCCTTGTCTAGATTGACTTCTATATTGGCAACAGTAAGCCAAGATGTGGAAAGTTGGATACCAAAATCCTATATGCACATAAAATGAGATTTCTTGATTTCTAATGACTTGAACATTAATTTAGAGTTTGGCTTAAATAACATACGTCAATAATCCCACTGACATTAGCCATGGGATGATCAACATTGGTGGCATGAGAATAGGTAAAAGGTCTATTTTTAGCCTCTTTTCTATTTTTTCTTGTGCCAAGTGTGGTATCCATTAGGAAATGATAGAAATAAGAGGTTAAGAAGGACATAGTTAGTTAGGAATTTATTTTTGGGGTAAGAACAAGTTATGGGTAGTTAGGATAAGGGCACTAAGTCTTGAGGTGACTCAGAGGGTAAGAATTAGTCTTAAGATGAGGTGGCTAGGTAAGGGGTCATAAGTGGTTTTTAATTAAATTAATTAAATATTTCAAATTAATTAAATGTGTGAGGGGTAAAAGCATGGGTTAGGAAGGCTAATTATTATTATTGAAAAGGGGTTCAAGGGGGATTTTGATATAGGGAGTTACACACGTGTGTGACATAATTTTGGTGTCTACATTTGCCCCTTTTTATCTTATAATTTGCATTAACAGGTTACAAGATAAAAATAAGAGTTAGATGCTCCAAGTATTGGATGACGTATCCCCCCTTAAAATGGGAAGTGATAGAAGAGAAACCAGAATCAGGTACCAATTTGATAAGAAGTGAATTGGTTGAGTGGATGGGAATGTGCTATCGCTACTTTTGAGTATTTTGTTAGAATATATAGTTGATAAAATCAAGAATAAGTAAGGTAGATGAGGACTCAGATAAAAATAACCAAATCAAAGCTTGTAAGTGATAGCTAATAAGGTTAAAACAATCAAATTTTTAGCTCTAATGGTCCATGTGTGCCATGTATATGAGGTAGGAAGTGCCCTTGGGAAACATAAAAGGTTACAGGTGAGAACACTAGCTTGGTAACCATCTAAAACACCTAATATATATGTGTTTGTATAATATCCAACTATATTAGGATAGCATAAGCGATCTAGACAAGCATTTCAAGGTTGGTTTAAAAGGGTCAATGATCAAGGAGATATTAATGATATCCAATCAAAGTCATCATGGGTAGAGATTTAAGTGATCTCTAAGGGTGGCTATCATGGTTGGGGAGATATATGTGATCTCTCGATTGGTTTTCATGATTAGAGAGATATACGTGATCTCCAAGTTGCCACAGATTAGGGGTAGAGTCCAAAGGGTTGTGGTTGTTGGTATAAATTTTAATTCAAGGGTGCTGACATCAGTTATGTCACTGATTTTAGTAGGAAATAGTATTGATGTTAGTGTCTTAGGTCAAAGATGCCAATGTAGATGGGTGATTGAGCCTAAAAAAATGGGGTTTAACGGCCCACCAGAACTCACTTACCATATTTGATTAGAGGGAAAAAGATCTTTGAGTGTTTGTGAGATGGTAGAGCCAGGAGGGGACCCAACTAGAGGTGCACCACCACAAGTGCCATCTATTCTAGCTCAAAGGAGACAAATAGATGTAATAAGATCTCTTTCAAGTTGATTTTGAATTTAAGTTTGTTAATTTACTATTTTAGGCTAAATTTCAAGTTTCAGAGAAATAATGATATTAGAGGGGTAGGAAAGGAGGTGAGGGTAAGTTTAGATGAATTTAAGAGGGGTTTGGGGGTAGTTTTTAAGTTAAAATTTAATGTTGGGAGATGGGTTGTTTGGCCTTAGGTCCAAACCAATCACTATTTTTGGTGGGGTCCATCAACATCAGCCAATATGGTTCTGATGTTAATGGGGTCTATCGACATCGATCGACACAAAGCACTGATGTCGGCATTAAGAAATGACATCAGTGGCCTTGAAGAACCCAAATTAGTAGAAAAGGTTAATTTTGTAACCCTAATTAAAGTAGTCAATGAACCTAATCGTTGAGATAGCCTCAAAAGACCCTATATTGACTGAGTACTACTTGCATAGCCTGATTGTGGGCCTCAGGCCAACATAGTTCCCTAGTCCATAGGGGAAAGAATCTAACATATAGTTAAAAGTGTGTTAAGGGAAATAATTTAAAAAAGGATAGGTTGAAATAGGTTAGGGGACCTAAGGCTTAAAAGATAGGTCATAACGTCAAAGGTTAGGGATATAAGTTGTGATGCCTAGAGTTGTATTAGGCAATTGGGCCTAGGACAGAGAGAGAGGTAGTGAGGCTTAGGGAGGAGATGGGAGATCAAGTTAGATAGTTAGGTGGGTATATGGCTAAGATAACCTTAGAATACCCCATTTCAACTAAGTGTTGCCTACATAGCCTAGTTGAGGGTCTCATGCCAATGTAATTCTCCTAGAGAGAATGTAAAAAAGTGGTGGTAGTTAATGGTTATATTATGTTTAATGTTATGTTAATGTTGAGCATGTTAGTTGAGTTAGACTATCATTTCTCATATGTGTGATGGTATATGCATAATTGATTTGTTAGCTTCATCTTAGCATTTTTACATATTTTTGATGGTGTATGCTTAAAATGGATAGGTTTTTTATGTTATTGTTTATATGAAGTTTTCATCTCAGCAGAGAGATTGACATGTGATTGAGATGGGAAATAAAGAGGAATAATGCTTGTATAATGGCAAATACCATAATCATAACATAAATAAGCTTAGGAATATGAGCCTCTTTCATGATTTGCATAATTTGACCATTTTGTTTGTTAGAGAAATGTCATGTTCACCTTGTGTTGAGTGAGTTCAAAGTCCCTTGAAAGAGTATTAGGGGGAAAGGTTTAAATGAGTGAAAGTGTTTAGGTAGAATAACCTTTGAAGTGGGGATGATATGCCCCTATTGTGGGTGACTTGAGAGCTACTATAGGCAAGTTCATGACATAAATCTTTTTTCTTTGTGTGTAAATTGATGAATACAGGAATCCTACAATGGGATTTTGTTTGTGTTGAAGCTATATGAAGCTGATCAATACGAGAATATTTTTTTTAAATTATTTCTATTGATAACAAAGCTTGGCCTAACCATCCTTCAAGGGAGTGGTCTTAAAATTTTTTTTTGTGTTTAAATAGTTGTCCTTCAAAGGATCAGTCTATTGATAATATAAAAAAGAAGGTACTTATTTTTCCTTCAAAAGAGTAGTCTAGGTTGCGAATCATGACCTACTATATTATAGCTTGTTTATATATCCAAATTTTTTTCTACTTTTAGTCATGGACAAGACTATATGGGCTTACGGGTTTTCCACCTTGAGGACAAAACCATATCACTTCATAAGTTAGCTAAGTGTGTAGGAGTAAGGGTTAAGAGGAAGGGAGATGAATGTAATAGGGGTGCTCAAGGGACTACCTCAAGTTAAACATGAGGTGAAGCATCACTTGATTAACAAAATAATGTTTGTAGGTGTAAGTCATTTAAAGGCTCAAGTTCTAGCTTTCCTTCGAGAGAAGACAAGTGATAAGTTCTTGAGCCATACTTGTGAGTTATGATCTAGGATACAAGCCAATTAAAAGAAAACTTACCCCGTTTACTCTTCTCCATGATCATCACATGTTGATTTTATTTTTAAGATGAGCTCTTCAATATTGAAATCTCACTTCTTGAGGTTTTTGTTGTAATCAAGTTTGATACACTCTTTATAGATTTGGAGGTGGTTGAGGGATATGAGACAGTGCTCATCAAGAAATTTGACTTGAGCCAAATGTTGTTTAAAAAATTCATCATTAGTAAGTATGTCTTTAATAAAAATCCAAATAGAAAGAATATGAACCTCAAGAGGCAAAATAGCCTTCATCCCATAGATGAAATAAAAAGGCATAGCACTCATAGGGGTTTGAATGCTAGTGCAATAAGCCCATAAAGCTAAGGGAATGTGTGTGTTCCAATCCTTTCCCATATCATTGACTAATTTCATGAGAATTTTGGTTAATATTTTGTTATAAGATTCTACCTATCCATTTGCTTGTGGATAGTATAGCGATGAGAAGCTTCATTCGATTCCAAATGTATCACAAAGACTTTGGATAGTCTTGTTTTTGAAAGATTTGTCATTATATATTATAATTTTATGTGGGACACCAAAACAATAGATGATGTGATGTTTGACAAAGTCAAAAAAAAGTTAGCCTTAGTGGAGATGAGAGGAATGGTCTCGACCCACTTGGTGAAGTATTCAGTGGCAGTAATGATAGAATGATGATAGAGGGATGAATGAGGGTTAATCTCACCAATTAGATCCAATCCCCATTGGGAGAAGGGATAAAAGTCTTTGATGACATGTAATTCATGACTTGGAACCTGAATGAGGTTAGAATGTTGTTAACATTTGATGTAATGCCAAACATAATCTCTACAGTCTTGATGGAGTTCTACCCAATAAGAGCTAAGTTGAAGGATGAGCTTGGCAACTACGTGACCATTGAAATGTCCACCACAAATCCTATCATGAACATCCTTAATAGTGAAAGGAGTCTTAGTACTAATGAGGCATCTAATCAGGAGACCATCGAAACCTCACTTGTAAATAAGTCCCCCTAGCATCGTGTAATGAACAACACATTTTATGAGGGCATGTATCTCACTATTCGAGAGATTAGAAGGGGTAATAGAATAGGAAAGATAATTTCTGAGCTAGTTGTACATAAGTTGTGTGGGTTGTCTTTTATATTTTTTATAAAAATGATGTTAGTTGATACATAAGAGGGTAATGTTAACTGATGCATGGTGACATAGATTTTTGAGGAAGAGGGAGAAGAGAGTATGTGTGAAGCAAGTGAAGACATTATGTTAGCAAACCTTTTCATAGATTGAGGAACATTTTTTAAGTGATAAAAGTCAAATGATCCTAATAGCATATCTACAAGATGTTTACACCACTGAAAAATTTTGTTTTTGCATAGGTAGGAACCATTAACCTAATTAACCACTAGCTAAGAATCACTAAAAATGGTTATTGATTTGATACCCAAGAAGATATCCATTTGAAGCCCTAATATCAAAGCCTTAAATTTGGCCATATTTTTAGTACATTCAAAATCTAGTTTAAATAACAAAGGCATAGGCTCGCCATCTAGAGGAATAATAATGACCCCCACACCCCCACCGTATTGACATTTAGACCCATCAAAGAACATCATCATTTTTAGGAGATGTCATTAGTGGATAGTATTGTGATGGATTCATTAGAGAATTCAAGGATTGAGGGTTGGTTATCAGTTAAAAGGGTGGTAACTAATTGGTCATTGATCGTTTACCCCTTGATAGAATTTTGTTGATTAAACTCTAAGTCAAATTTAGCAAGGAGCATAAGCCACCAAGATACACATTGGTTGTGATATTGTTTGGAATGCAAGTATTTAAGGGGATCCATATGGGTGACCATGTAGATTTTACTATTTAAGAGGTAATGGCAAAGCTTGGAGGCTGAAAATACCAATTCAAGGCAAATCATTTTGATATGGGTATATTGAGTATCATAATCAATAAGTGTGTGACTTATGTCGTAAACTACCTATTCTCGATGGTGATCATCTCAATGTGCAATCATAGCACCCAGAGAATGGTCTATTGTAGAGATGTAAAGGTAGAAAGGATGATTTTTCTATAGGTGGAATAAGAACTAGTGGGGAAAGGAGATATTGTTTGAGTGCATCTAAACCTTCTTGGCAATTTGTATTCCAATGGAAGGAGACATCTTTTTTGAGGAGATGGTGAAAGGGTTGGCAATGATTTGACAACTAAGAGATATAGAGGTGGATTGATTGAAGTTTTCCTTGTAGGCTATGGAGTTATTTCATATTAGTAGGTGGAGGCATCTCGAGTATTGATTGAACCTTAGCAGGGTTGACTTTAATACCATAGAGAGAAATGATAAATCCTAAGAGCTTATCGAAAAGGACACCAAAGACACATTTATTTGGGTTTAGGAAAATGTTATATTGGAATGCTAAAATTGTGTCTATTTGAAGTCTAAAGAAAAATAGAGAATAATGATAGGGATAAGTGATTAGAATGAACCCAAATTGGTTTACACATTGTATCCAAACATTGTGAGTACTCCACTTTGAATTGGGAGAACTACCTGTAGGTAAGAAAGCACTACCATCAAATAATAATAAGTGTTCATAGATATATGAGTGGACGTGCCAAAAATGTTTCACTAAAATTGTGTTTATTTCAGGTCTAAAAAAAAATAGAGAAGAAGGATAGGGATAAGTGATTAGAATGAACCCAGATTGGTTTGTACACTGTATCCAAACATTGTCAGAACTCCTCTTTGGCTAGGCAGGACTACCTATAGGTAAGAAAGCACTACCACAAAAATATCTATTAGTAGATATATGAGTGGGCTGCCAAGCTATGTGATTGTTCTAGGAAGTTTCAAACTTACTTGGGGATGATAGTCCAATTTTGATTTAAAAAAGAGTAATAAATAGCAAAGAGATAGGAAAAGAGAGAGTAAAAGAGAGACATGTAATGTAACCTTTGTTCAAAAATTGAGTGCAATAGAGAGGGATAGAGTGTAGGTGGTATCTTCAGTTTGTATTTTGGAGGTTGTCTAGGTAGGTTTTAGAGAGGTTACTGAAAATCCATAGTTGCCAATGTCAGTTAGGTTGCTGAGGTTGGTGAGCAAGTGTGACCAATATCGATTGGGTGACCATTATGGTAGGGGAAATAATTTGTTAGGAACATGTATAATTCTTTTCTAGGTCTAGTCGATGAAATGCTTTTGGTCAGGTTTAGATAATTAGAGAGAGAGAGAGAGAGAGAGTATTATTTGGATGGGTCTAATCAAAGGTTTGGTGTCTTAAAATAAGAGGAAATAAGTGGGGAAGCTTTATAAATCCTTCATGGGGTTTCAGTTAGGTATGTGTAAAACAATAAATAATAGATATAAAGTGATTATAAAAGTAACTACTTAATGATTTACTAAATAAGTGATTTACTTAGCTGAAGAGGCAATTTAATAATAAGTGCAAAATGGATGGCTCTTATAAGGCTTGCCAAACCAATGCCTTGAATAGAGAAAATAAGCATGTGTTGTTGGTTCTCAAGAGCTTAGTTCCTAGTTTGGATTGTTTTTGGTGCTAGCAATAGTAAGCCAAGATGTGAAAATTTGGATGTCAAAAGACTGTATGTGCATAAAATGATTTTTATTGATTTTTGTTGACTTGAAAATTAATTTGGATTTTGGCTTAAATAATTGACATCAATGATCTTGTCGATGTCAACCATGGGTTTATTGATGTCGGTGGCATGAGAATAGGTAAAAGGGCTATTTTTACCCTATTTTCTATTCTTTCTCATGCCAAGTTTGGTAACTATTAGGAAATGGTAGAAATGGAAGGTTAAGAAGGATGTACATGGTTAGGAATTTATTTTTGAGGTAAGAACAAGTCATGGGTAGTTAGGATAAGGGGACTAAGTCTTGAGGTGAATCAGGATTAGGTGGCTAGGTAAAGTGGCATAAGTGGTTTTTAATTAACTTAATTAAATATTTTAAATTAATTAAATGTATGAGGGGTAAAAGCATGGGTTAAGAAGGATAATTATTATTATAAAAAATGGACTCAAGGGGGATTTCAACGCAAGGATTTACACATGTGTAACGTAATTTTGGTGTCTATAATGCTTAATGTCAATTTATGGGTAGAGGATAGATTTTTTAATGGCACTTTTGGCCAAGTTTATAATTATCCAGTTCTAAAGTTTACAAGTCTAACATTGAATGTAAAAAGTCTTGAAAACATTTTGATCCCACTTGGTAGTAGTGGTAATATGAAATAAATTTCATTAAAAATATCTTTGGCTCTAATGATACATAAACTAAAAGGCCTAACTTTGTGAAAAATAACATTTAGCATTGGTAAAACTGAGTGTCAAGGATTGACTTTTGATACAGTCCTAAAACACTCTTCCTTACAATATCTTCTCCTCTCTCCTCCTTGCTCTTTTCAAATATATTCAAAAATGCAAAATAACACCTACAATTAGATCCCCAAAAAAGTAAAAACTGCCTTCAATATCATGATTTTCTTTTCCTTACCTACTCTTATTTTTTTTATTTTCTTTGTGCACACCTTACACAATTATAATTTCCACTTTCTTTTCCTCTGTTATTATTTCCATTATACCTCAATACAATTGAGAGTCTATTAAAAAATATTAATCTTTCTCAAAGTTGACCACCAATGTCAAATAAACTAAAATCATTTGGCATTAATTGGCAATGGAAGACTTTAGTTAATTTGAGGAGTTTCTTGGGTGGACATATATGATGACTCAGAGGTGATCTTTGACATGGATTTGAGATGAAAGTTTCTCCTTTCAATTACATTATGAGATACATAACTTACCACTTAAGTTTGATGACCCGGAATATATTTGACACTAGATATATTTTGTGTACACATAAATTTTTATTTGTACCATTCACCAATTAATAGGTTATGTGATTGTTATCCATAGAATTAGCTAACTACATCAAAATTTTATGCTTATTGAATACTCGATAAATGTAATCATTATTATATAAACTACATCATTCACATCTTCGTTTCCTCCCTTCCGTTAATGGTTGCTACTCTTCTCTTCTCTTTTTTGAACTACCCAAATAAAAATCACAATATCTTGACCATACAATAGAGTTTGGAGACCTCTTTTTTCAAAGGGATTATTTTTTACTCCACACATTAGTATGGTTAGATTGAAATTATTTATCACTAATGAATGAAAAATTATGAAGAAGATAATGAAATTATAAATAAGTGTAATATATAAAATTTAAAATGTAAAGACCTTATGATTATTATCTCTCAATATTTTTAAAACATATGTAGTAATTTTAGTTTGAGGTATATTTTTTATCTATTATTTTGACATAGAAACACTATAATAAAAATAAATTGAATAAATTTTGATATAACCAACTAATAATGTCATTAATTTTACAACATTTACATGTTGACACTTCCATGTTGTTTAATAGGGGAATTAGATGTCAAGTCTAAAATCTAGCTAGCATAGTTAATGTTAAATATTCTAAAATAAATAAAAATTAGTAGTTTCAACTAATATTAAACATCTTGTAGGACTTCATGTTTTATTTTAATATAGTTTATGTGAAAAGAAGAATGAGAAGAGTCTATAAAGAGATTAAAAAAATAGATAAAATGTAATTCAAAGTTTATCATTTTGGTGTGGTGGTTTTATGTATGTGATGCATATATTATTTTATACTATCTTTAGACTCACTTTAATTGCTTAATATATTTAATTTGCTATTGATGTTTCTCTTGAATCAATTTCCCTGGTTAAACAGGTCCATTCTCAATGGTTTTTGAAGTTGATTCTTCAATTAGTTTCCTTCTGTGTGGCGTATTGTAGATGTTATATATTTTTTGCATAGATGTCCTAGCACTTGGAAGAAGTTTTTCAAATTGTACATTCCTTTTATACCAATCCAATAAAAGTATTCATAGATTTCTAAAATGATTATTATTCAAGGTGAGTGTAGTTATTCTTTTTATTTTCTTTACAATCGGGTGTAGTTTTGAAGGTGGTTGTGTATAACTAAACTTGCGATAATCTCCTAATAGTTTTATAATATCCTAATAGTTTTAGAGGAGAGAATATATTGAAGTGGTTGCATTAAACTAGTATTAGAAAACCCATGGCCGAGAGAGGGATCCAAGTCAATTGGGGGAGAAGAAGTAAAATAAAAGTGGGGTAAAGAAGGAATGTTGGAGATGAAATACTCTAAAGATTACAGAATATTGAAGCAATATTAAGGCATGAGTACTATGAAGCGGAACTTAAAGTTTAGAGGGCTCAAGTTATAGCCATAAATCTAATAGAGAGACTGACTAACGCTATGTTTGAGAAAAATGATTTTTGAAGGTAAATGTTTTTGTTTTTAAGGATAAGTTAAACCCTAAGGTCTTTATAGATTGGGTAAAAGAGATAGAATGATATTTTTATATGGAAACTATTGATGAAGATGAATTTACGTGGATGAGATTTAATAGCAAAGATGAAATTACACATGTTTCCTTGTGGTGGGTAAGTTAAAACAACCTAAAAGAAGGCTATGAAAGCATAAAACTAGGATGTGGCTTAAGACGTTAAACCATGTGAGGGAAAATTTTATACCATCAAATTAACAACATAAATTATTTATAAAATTGCATAACTTCATTAAAAATGATGATAGTTTAGGAGTATACAATCTTAATTTTGAAATTGAAAATTAGGATAGACCTACAAGAAGATGAAGAGATTTACCAATATAAGATGCACCAATGTATTATACAACATTGTATGGTTTTACCCTTTGATGAAGTTCTAACATTGTTGTCTCATTGCACATATTTTTTTTTGTCTACAAGGTTTTTATTCAAAATGTTAAACAAAAAAATGAAGATTGGATTTTGCACGTTTGAAATAGATGCATCTTTGCCTCCAACATAAAATTCTTCATTTCATTCTTCAATCCATTTATATGCAACGAATATTTTGGCAAAAATGCATACTAAAGAGATGCTAAAATCATTAAATATGTTGATTGCAAATAGTAATGCAAAGAATAGTGTAAAAAAAACCCTTAAGAGATCGTGATGATGATCAATTAGAATTCAAAATTATTTTACCCAAGGACCAACAATTTATGCTTAATGCCAATTTATGGGTGGAGATTAACTTGGTTAATGGTGCTTTTGGCCAAGTTCATAATCTATCAGATTTGCCAATGTTTATGGTTGTCCAATTCAAATGTTTATAGGTCTAGCATTGATTGTGAAAAATCTTGAACACATTTTGATCCCACTTGGTAATAGTGGCAATAAGAAATAACTTTCATTAAAAATAGCTTGGACTCTAATAATACATAAATTAAAAAACCTAACATTACGAAAAATAGCATTTGGCACTGGCAACATTGAGAGTCAAGGATTGACTTTTACTATGGTCTTCAAGCACTCTTCCTTACAAGATTTTTGGCTCTCCTCCATTCTCTTTTCAAATATATACAAAAGTGCAAAATAAAACCTACATTTAGATCATAAAAAAATAAATTAAAATAATACATTAGATCATAATAAAATAAAATAATGCATTCCGTATCACAATTTTATTTTCCTTACCTAGTCTTAGTTTATTTGTTTTCTTTGTGCACACCTTACACTATTCTGATTTCCACTTTCTATTCGTGTATTATTATTTTCATTGCGCCTCAATACAATTGCGAGTCTAATAACAAATCTCAACCTTTCTCAAAGTTGACCATCAATGTCAAAGAAACTGAAATCGTCTGCCATTAGTTCGCAATGGAAGACTTCTTTTAATTTCTGAAGTTTCTTGGGTGGACCTATACGATGACTCACAGGCGATCTTTGACATGGCTTTGGGATGGAAGTTTCTCCTTTCAATTACATTATGAGATGTCCTGGTAGCTTGTTTAGGCAAAGGTTGAGAACAGTCAATGGGCGATGTGTAGGACCCGCGATTCACAACTTACTACTTAACTTCGACAACACCAAAAGATATTTGACACTAGCAATGGTTTGTGTCCACATAAATTGTTATCCGTAACATTGGCTGCTAATCTTCTCATTTTCATTCAGATGTTCATGGCCATCTGTGTGTCAGCTCAGAAGCATAATATCCCCTTTGGTTCCACCCTTACCCCTTCCAAAACTCCCAAATGGGTTTCACCTAATGCAAACTTTGCGTTTGGATTTTATCTTATTAATCCAACGGTGTATGTGATAGACATAGTGTTTGAGAATATACTTCCTAAAACATTGGCTTGGACAGTTACGTCCAAGAATAGGGACCTTCATGTTTACGAGGGCTATTCTTTACAGCTCAGTGATAGCGGGCTTCTGTTTTACGATGCCCGAGGAAATCTAAAATGGTCCGCGGCCACTTCTGAAAAGGTAGCTGCAGCTGTAATGATGGACACTGGCAATTTTGTCGTGTTAAATACTTCATTGCAACCGATCTGGCAGAGCTTGGAAAATCTTAGAGACACCCTGTTGCCTGGTTAAACGCTCAAGTGGGGATCTACCATGTATTCTAAGGGTTAAACTGCAAACCGATTTCAGCTCTCCATGCAAGGGGACGACAATTTGGTGCTTTATGATGTCGATCGGTCGACAATCTTACCGACTCAATCTTGCGGATGTATGTTTGAAACATCAGTGGCAACGACAACACTGCTGCCTGCTCATTTGTGTGGCGATCTGGGAACCATCCCCAACAACATATGTCGAGTGATTGATGAGAACAAGCCTGACTGGTTTTGTCCTCAATTCGACTTCATCGACGATAAGGACCACTTTAAGGGATGCATGCCAAAGTTATCCCAGCGGCAGAACTACACTGCAAAATACAGAATGGATGAACAGCTTCAAAACACAAATTTTTGGATGAGCAGCGAAGACAATTTGACAGCTGGTCTTATTGAAAGTGACTGGCAGCAGGCCTGCATGGACGATTGCATGTGCATCATTGCCACCTACAAGAACACAACTTCCACGAAGAAACAAATGCCTTTGCTTGATGACTGTCAAGCTACAAACACTGCTAATAAAGTTTATGTGAAAGTATCTGACGCCTTAGTCCAGTTACAGCTTCCCTGCTCCCCTCCTCTACCACAGACAAAGAGGGAGGGAAATGGAAAGGTGTTTGTAGTAATCGGTATAAGCCTCTTTTGCGTATGTTCGCAGAAAATAAAATGCAGGTCTAGGAGGGCAAATAAGCAATCTATAACACGCAAATGGTCAAGCTCCAGAATTATACCAAAGCTAGCTCTAATGGCTGCTAAAACTCAGACTAGTAAGCAAAACACACATGAAACAGGGGAGATAGCCTTTTGAACAAAACACTCAGAAATAAATGCTTATATATTGATTCTAAATTTTTTTTTAGCAACTAATTTAAACTCCCTTACATAACCAACTACAAATGCATATGAAACTTTTACAGAAACTGCGCTTTCGACGACTTTTTTCCTTTGTATTGGCTGCTCATAAAACTCTATTTTTCTGCTTTCTCTATCTTCAAAACTGTTGTTCATTAATTACTTCTCATACTTTTGTATATTCCTCTTTGTCTTCTGCTTGCTCAACACCTTATATTCTATTTCTATGCTGTGTATGTACTTTGTTATCTTTTTCTCCTTACTTCCCCTATTTTCTGCAGACTATTGTTGTTTCACTAACTTGTATTCTTCACTATCTTATGCTCGTATTCTCTGCTTTTATTTTATTATTTTTCTTTTCTTCTCTAATTCCTTCTCACTTTTCCAGCTACCTCCTTGTTTCTCCCATAAACACAAACAATTCCCAAAAAAATTCAAATTCAAATCTATTGGAATTAATTTGTTCGATGGCTGCAACTGTTGCGTGGAGTTGGGTAAGGGTAGGTGAAGGGAATTAATAATAATTTATTTTAACACTCCTTTTATTCTTTACCTTCCTAGAATGATATGGTGAACCTGTTTCAACCACTAAAACATCCTTCTAACTTTTCTTTGCTTGTCCAAACGTTTTTACATCTTTTATGTTCAAGTCTAGAGCTTCGTTGTTGAAGTTCATAGCTGGATTCTTGAAGTCTGTAGCTCGACTATTGAAGTCCTTAGATACCCTCATGGAGTCTGTAGCTAGAATATCAATGTCTGTAACTACTGTGTTGGAGTCCGTAGCTCTATTGTTGGAGTCTGGGGTTGGGTTGTTTGAGTCCAAAATTGGGCTATATGAGCTTAGAACTGTCCTATAGGAGTCTAGAGTAGGCTTGTTAGAGTCCAGGGCTGACCTGTATCAGTCCATCGCTGGTCTGTTGGAATCTAAAGTTGACATAAAACCTTGTAGGCCCAATGATGTTGCATTAATAACTCCTAACCTTTCTCTTAAGTCCATGAAAATGTCTTTTGACAATGGCTTATTAAAACTATTAGCTAGCTATTGATCTGACTTACAAAAACTAAGATCTATTACATGTTTCTCAACTAACTCTCGAATGAAGTGATACTTGATTATAATATGATTATTTATACCATGAGAGACAAGATTATTTGACAACACTATGGAGGATATATTATCACAATAGACCGTTGAAACCCTTTGCTACTCCTCATGCAAATCTAAAAGTATCCTTAACCATATAACTTAACATGTTATATTAGTTGCTATGTACTCCACTTCAGTTGTAGAAAGTGAAAGTATAGGTTGCTTCTTTGAAGCCAAGATATGTCTCCTAATCCAAGATGTACATACCTCTAAGTTTTCTTCCAGTCATCAAGGCTATCCTCCCAGTCACTATCCATATAACCTACAAGCTAAAACTCATTTGTTGTTTCATATAAAACTCCATAATCTTTTATTCCATTCTCATACCTCAATATCCTCTTGCCTACTTGACAATGTGTCTTTTTTAGCATATCCATGAATCTAGTTATGAGGATGATCACATACATGATGTTTAGCCTAGTTTCAGTTAAATACATTAAGATTTACACTAAGCTCTTGTACCATGTGGGGTCTACATTGCTCCTAAAATTATTCTTGTATAAATTTAAGCTTGTCTCAACTAATGTAGATAATAGCTGGTTGTCCAACATCCTAAACCTTTTCAAAACCTTATTTTCATTCTTAAATTGACATATGAATATGCTACTATCTATTTTCTTGACTTCTATCTCAAGAAAAACCTAAATCAGTCATTTAAAACTCCTTTATGGTTATTTTGAACTCTTCTATTGACTGATTTATATTTTCAATGAATATTAGATCATCCACATACAAAACTACAATCAAAATATCACATTTGTTTAGTTTAATATAGGGTTTGGGCTCATTAGCACTTTTGTTAAATGAGTTTCTCAACATGTAAGAATCTATATAGTTGTACCATAATCTTGGGGCTTGCTTTAGTCCATACAATGCCTTTTTCAGCCTATATACTTTGTTTTCATGTTTAAAAATCTCATATCTAAGTGGATTTTCCATGTAAACCTCTTCTTTTGGTACTCCATTAAGGAAAGGTTACTTGACATCCATTTGATATAACTTTTATTTATGTTGAGTAACAATGGCTATTATTGTCCTCAGTATTTCTAGCCTTGTTATAGTTGAAAACATTTCATTGTTGTCATGTCTAGGCCTTCACTTGAATACCTTCACCACTAGTCTTCCCTTATGGCTTTCTTCTTTACCTTCAGGCATGGTTTTTATCTTCTACACCCACTTAACTCCTAAGACCTCTTTTCCTTTTGGTAGATCAACTAACTTTCAAGTATGATTTTTCTCTATTGTGTGCATTTCTTCATCCACTGCCTCATACCAATTGTTGTCCTTGAATACATACTCATAATAGAGATGATTAGATGATAAAAAAGAGAATAATTCATAGTTTCATCTTTTTTAATCATATCTTAAATGCTCATAGCCTTCTTTCAATATTTTTGTCCTTGATAGGCATTGACTTGAGTTGGAGGAGGATGATATTGATTCATTAATAACTCCTTGACCTCCTTGATTGTTATTGCCACTAAATGAATCAACCCCTTGTGAAATAGAGATCCAACTTGGTATATGGGTGGTTTTACCACCTACTATTTTAGATTCAATAAAGGCTATAATAGCCCTTGTTTGTTCTTATTCTTATTCTTGTCTCTCTTTCTAAGCTTCACACTTAAAAAATTGAACATCCCAGCTGAATATGAGTTCTTTGGTGATGGGATTGTACAATTTATAGGCCTTTGATCGATCACTATACCCTATGAAAATATACTTCTCACTTTTGTCATCCTTATTTGTCCTTCTTTACTTGGGCACATGTGCATATGCAATGCATCCTATCACTCGAAGGTATTCAACATTTGGCTTGCAACTCCTCCATGCTTTTCAAGGGATCATATCCCTAACATTCCTTATTGGATAAATATTCAACAAGTATATGGTAGTGAGATGTTTTTAATCGCAGAGCATGTCAATTTGGGTTCTTGATAGATCATAGCATAATAATACAAGTAACATTTTTTTTGGTTTTCAGGCTAGTAGTATTTTTGAAATTGAAGATGGGTTATGGAATATTTTGAACATTACTTGACTCATGCATCTGCAAACTAAATTTTTCATCTCAAATGTTTATGATTTTTTTGGGAGACTATTTGTGAGTAAATTAATACTATTTTTGTTTGATGCCAATGCATTCAATTATTTTTTTGTTTATGCCTCCAAATTACTTAACTTTAATGTCTCAAGCTATCATGAGTCATTAAAAAATATATGGTCATTTTCTATCCCTTTTTTTACAAATTTGTTAATGGTATTTTTTGGATCGTTTGCGTAATAAATGACTTTTATGGAATTTTATGATATTAGTTATTGTAATTTTTTTGTTCATTTTGAAAAATTATATTAATTTAGTGGATTTTATGATATATTGGTTTTTGACATTTTGATTGTTTGAGGTTTGAAAATTTGTGAAGGAGAGGGGTTATTCCCTAAATGCCAGTGTTATATTATTTTGATTCATCTTTAATAATGTTATAGATTTTATATGTTGTGTGGTTTGTTAATTTAAGGTTTGGACAATCACAAACTAGATGGGTTGTTCACTAATGTTAGTATCATATATAATCTGGTTCATCTGTAATAATCTTGTTGATTTAAGATTTATGGTTTTATAATTTAGAGCAAGGATCAAGTTGATTGATGTAATTTAAAAAAAGTTAGGTCTAATTATAAAACCTTTTTTTATGTATGTAATTATTGATGGTATGAAAGTGAATTAAAAAAGGTATGCCAAAGTTATCCTATAGGTAAAGATGCATTGTAAAACATAGAATGGATCAAAAACTTTAAAACACTAATTTTTGGATGAGTAGCAAAGATAATTAGACATCTAGTCTTAGTGAAAGTGGATGCCAGTAGGCCTGCATGGATCAATGCATGTTCATCATTTTCAACTACAAGAACATAGATTTCATGAAGAAATAAATGCCTTTAATCAATGGCTATCAAGATACAGATATCACTAATAAATCTTATGTCAAAATATATGATGCCTTAGTCTAGGTACCACCTCCATGCTCCCCTCCTCTACCATAGATAAAGTGGGATGGAAAGTGAAAGGTTCTTGTAGTAATTTGTATAATCATCTTCCATGTATGTTGGCAAAAAAGAAATGTAGGCTCAAGAGGGCAAAGAGGCAGCCTATAACACACAAAAGGTCAATCCATGGAGTTATACTAAAGCTATCTCTAATGGCTACTAAAACTTAGACTAGTAATCAAAACACACATGAAATCGGGGAGATAATGTTTTGAACAAAATACTTAAAAGTAAATGCTTATATATTGATTTTATAAACTTTTTTACAAACTGATTTAAACTCCCTTAAATAACTAGCTATAGTTGCATATTAAACTCTTAAATAATATTATCTTTTTACTTCTTCTTTCCTTTCTATTGGTTTCTCATAAAAATCTATTTTCTACTTTCTCTCTCTTCAAAATTATTATTCACTAACTACTTATCAGATTGTTATATATTCATCATTATCTTCTGCTTAACACCTTCTATTCTACCTCTCTATTATGTATATTCTCTAGTATCACTTTCTCCTTATTTCCTTGATTTCATGTAGACTACTACTATTGTACTAACTTATATTCTTCACTACCTTCTACTCATTATTTATGATCTTATTTTATTTTTATTCTTCTTCTTTTATTCTCTAAATCCTTCTAACAATTCCACCTACCTCCTTGTTTCCCCTAAAAGACACCAAATGGTTCTCAAAAACATTTTAAATTAAAATTTGGTGAAATTAATTTTTTTGGTGGGTGTAGCTACTGAGATGAGTTAGGTAGGGGTAGGTGAAAGGAAAAAAAATATAATTATTTTAATATTCCTCCTTATTCTTTAGCTTCCTAGAATGATATGATGAACCTATTTTAACCACTAAAACATCCTTGTAATTTCTCTTTACCTACTCATACTTTTGCATTACTTTTTTTCATGTATGAAGTTCACTGTTGAAGTTAATAGATGGATTATTGAAGTCCATAGTTGGACTATTGAAGTCTATAGCTAGACTGTTGAAGTCTTTATCTACCTTATTGGATTCCATAGTTGGACTATCAAAGTCTATAACTACTCTATTGGAATACGTAGCTGTAATGTTCAAGTTTGGATATATTCTATTAGAGGTTAGAGATGGCCTATATGACTTTAGATTTGGCCTGTAGGAGTTTAGAGCTAGCATGTTGGAGTCTAGAGCTAGCCTATAGGTGTTTGAAGCTAGCTTGTTGAAGTCTAAAGATTACATAAAATTTTATTGTCCTAATATTAATTCATTAATGGCCCCTAACCTTCCTATTAAGTTTATGAAAATGTATTTTGACAATGACTTACTAAAAATATCATCTAGCTACTATTTTGGATTTAAAAAACTAATCTCTACCACATGTTTTTCAACTAACTCTCAAATGAAGTGATACCTAATTTTAATGTGCTTTATTCTACCATAAAATACAACGTTATTTAACAACACCATGGAGGATATATTATCATAATAAATTATAGAATCCCCTTCTCCACATTCAAATTTGTAAGTATTCTTAACCATATAACATAGCATGTTGTTACATTGGTAGTTATGTACTCCACTTCATCTGTAGAAAATAAAACTAGAGATTACTTCGTTGAAGCCAAAGATATGAATCCTGACCAATATGAAGTATATACCTCAAAGTGTTATTTTAATCATCAAGGATACCATCCCAATAACAATCCATGTAACCCACAAGATGAAACTCATATGTTGTTGGATATAAAACTTTATAATCACTTGTTCCATTCTCATACCTTAATTTACTATTACCTGCTTGCCAATGTGTCTTCTTTGGCTTATCCTATTGGAAAAATAATGACTAAGATGGGGTAGGGGGTCAAATCAGTCATTTAAATTTTTTATAACTTTAACTTATCATTCATGAGTTAACAAAACAATAGACTAAACTCTGAACACATTAAGAGCCATAATCATGAGAGAAGATCATCGCACACATAACACTTATTCTAGTGGTAAAACCTTAAGGGGAAAAAAACCCACTGATGATGAAAATAGGCTACTATCTTATAATTTAAACATAAATATTTAATGAAGCACTAACTTCACTAGGAGCACCAACTTCATTGAGATCACCAACCCCAACTAGCCAAACACCAATATGACTAAGCTTTTAGCAAGTATCGACTTGCAAGGAGACACCAACCCCCTAGGTGACTTAGCACCAAATTATCCACAAAAAAATTTGATCACCTTAATAAATCATTTATTCTCATATAAAAAATGGTGATCTTCTTATTTTTCTCTTCTCTCTCTCTAAACCCTCTCAAACTGTCTTTTATGCTTCTTCACTCAACTAGTCCTTCTTATTGACTTGATTAGGTAATTTGAACTTGATAGTCACTTATAGTACCCATGTTAGATATCCATTATCATTTATATAAACTTTTATTATGTTATATAATACCTCCTTTAACTCTTACAAAATCTCTTTCTTTTGTTTCAACTCTCTTGCTTACCAACTAGTCAATTAGGCCTATTAGACCTTGTTCTTATACTAGGCTCTTACCCATATATATATTGGTCATACATACACACTTTCCCACTTATATTTTCAATGTAATATCCCTTATAACATGGAAAAATTTAATAAAACATTTAAATAGGTCAATCATAGCATATAAGACCGAAACCTCCTTTAGGCCTTAAGGAAACCTAATCGAATTAGGCCTTCATTAGTACATGTTATGATTCGAACCTTTTATAACACTCTAAATCTTCTTACAAGGAAGAACATATCAAATATAATTAAAATAGGCCTTATAAAACATCAATTTATGTCCAAAACACATTTTAGGTCCAACCACTACTTGAAACACTTCTCAAAATGTTGTTCAGGTTAGGATTGTACATGCCCAAAAAGTCTGTATTGAACAACTAAAGAATAATCATAATTTTTACAAAAAAACATTGAAAAAAATAATACATATAGACTATACATGACCATAGGTTCATGACCATGTGATTTATACTTCTCAACTCAGAGCTAAAGGACTCAAACCCTTCTGTGCAAAGAGCCCAATCAGAATTGCCAACTAGCCTCAAGACATAGTCAAATAAACATGAAATTATAAAACATGAAGAATAATAATAAATAAATTATAATTCATTAATATTATATTGAAACATTATCTTAAAATAATTTAATATATATATCATAATTTCAAACAATATTATTACTCTTGAAGACCAATCTCATGAGTTCATTTACATAAAGACTTCATTGAGTTAGATGAGTCAACTTTAGAGAATTTTTTTAATATTAAAATCATCTTAAAATATTATATATAAAATGAAAATTTATTACAGGTCTTGAGTAACTTCTCCATGTAACTAGATCCATCCCTAATCCATGATAACACATTTCGAAATAACTTCTCACTTATGACTAGTTTTCTCACTATCTGCACTATTAGGCCTCCTAGAGATAGGTCAACTTATATGACCAGTTTAACATATGTGAGGTTTATAAACCACCATTGACATAAAATACAAATCTCAATATTTATCTTCTATACATTTATCAACTTTGACCTGGTCAACTCTGAGTGCTACATGAAAATTTTGAGAAATAAGACCTATCATGTAGGGTGTACTCATTCTCATTACAAACAAATCATACATATAGTTTCTCAGGAGAGTTTAATATAATTTAAAATCATATAAATAGGTCATATGCTCCATTCTTATCCATTTCTATCAATATCTCTCATATAAATTCACTATAAGGGTTTTAGGAGGGTTTGAACCATCTTCCAATCTTAACGGTCATTCATAAATCATATCCCCTCATTCCAAAAACTAATAGATATAATTTTTATCTCATACCCTTACCCATATACCATTAATATCTCAATCTCTCATGTAAATGTTACACGTACCAATGAACACTTTAAACTTCTTCTCATGTTGAGAACCCTTCATTCCATGTACACAAGAAACCTCAAAACACTTTTTCTTTCCTTTTCTTGAAAATTTTGACCTCAAAATTGGTCAACATCCCTTGTAAAACCTATCACAACACTAAAAATTCTCACATGCTCATTGTCATCTTGAATATAAAACTCATACCTCATTTATCCATGCCCTCTCTCTTAGCTCTCTAGGCCTTGACTTACAAGTCATATTAGGTCTTCAAAATGTCAAAACTTCATAAACATGTCATAAAACCTCTTACCATGCTCAAAAAATGATTTAAATCCTTCATTAGAATTTACAACACCTCATTCAGTCAGGTAAGGTGGGTTAAGGCCTATCTCTATAAGCTTACCTTAAAAATCTCCCGAGTGTTCTAAATCCTTATATGAATTATCAATCAACCTTATACAATCTCTTATTCCTCTATGCATCCATATCACCAGGCCACCATGCTCAAACCTCCTCACTAGGACTTTACATACCATGACTAGTCTTAGTCTTACTAAAGTTCTTGACCTTCATTCCTCTTTTCATGCTTTCAACACCTTACTATCTTGATCAACATATCAATCTCATGACATATAAGTTTATTAACCAATCTCATACCTCTCAATAATTAAATAAAAAATAAATTGTTCAATGACCTCAAGAACAACCTTTGACATCAATGACAACTGCGATGACAAATTTCAATCAATAAAACTAATGCTCAACAATATTCCACTTTGTCATTGATGGAAAACCATATTAAAAATTGTCCATCCTTATCTCTCCATTCTAGTCTTTCTCCCCCTTTGAAATAAATGAAAATTTAATGTCTATAATTCTTTGGATCACACTTCTTGTAAACAAAATACTTAACACATAAAATTATGAGTTTAAGAGACATAAAACAAACATGATCCCCTATCTCCATGCATACCTTCTTAGAACAACTCCCCTATTCTTGGAGCTATTTATCATGGTTAGTTCATCCTAAGTAATTGGCTTATTCAAATATTTCTATGGGAAGGAATTACACCTA